>JAQFXW010005847.1:0-10154 GCA_034693945.1 Dendrobaena attemsi
CCTCCAACTAATCGTGCAGCAGCACGCAGCACCCGCTCCAGACATCCAGTTCGAACAGCAGGGAGACCAATATAGAGCGAGGAACAGTAATCTAATCGTGAGGTTAGAAATGCATGTACAAGTGTATTATTATATTATGTGCAATGTACAATTGACTAGAAGACAAATTAATTGATCATTCTTAGGATTGGTATTTTAAATGATCAATATCTCGATTGATCATTCTTAGGATTCGTATTTTATTTGCAGGTGTTCTTAGGCCTAATCGTCGTCTGCATGACTATATAAGTGATGATGAACTTGATCTTTGGTCAGATGATGAGGACGCGAGTGGATCTGGTTATTCAGAAGTCTATTTGCTATCAACTGGTAAGCATAATTGTAGGCTACAATGTACATGTCATATTTACTTATGTATGTAGCTGCAAACTAATAAGGACACAATACTCTATTACGCATAGACTTCAACGCATGTGGCTTGTTCTTAAATAATTAACAGGCGTTTCAAGTTTTGATTTTTTTAAAGATTTTCTACCATAGTGAAAAACGTTTGACTGCGGAACACAATGATAGCTATCCAGAACATTCGTACAACTTACACGATTCGATTCTTTATGAAAATGTTCAGTGCATTTCGACCCATGCAGAAGTCCACAGACTCAACTTATCATGACAATGTAGAAAGTCAATCATTATGTATTTTCTAGGAAAACACATGAAACTTAAGTTAACTGGAAGAGCTGATCCTCTTCTTACTCTCTCTAGCTCTCCCTTCTCGTTATCTTCCACTAAACAAAATACTTAGTTATATATTCTGCACTGCTTTCTTGGATATTATATTTCAGAATCATAATTATCTGATATCTGAGTTAATTTTGGTCAAAGCAAATAGAGGAACAGCAAAGAGATTCTAACGTCTTGTTTTTATTATTTCAATTTCCGGTGAAACGATCTTAACGTCTTGTTTTTATTATTTCAATTTCTGGTGAAAAGATTTTAGCGTCTTGTTTCTATTATTTAAATTTCCTGTGAAACGATCTTAGCGTCTTGTTTTCATTATTTCAATTTCTGATGAAAAGATTTTAGTGTCTTGATTTTATTATTTCAATTTCCGGTGAAAAGATTTTAGCGTCTTGTTTTTATTATTTCAATTTTAGTGGCAACATCAGCGCAACCAGTTGGAGGATTCAACGACGACTCTCAGTCTGCAAGTAAGTTAACTCTTGTAATGTGTTGTGTCGATTCTAAACAGTTGAATAAATGAGTGCAACCTGAAATTACCTGATGATGTGAAACAGATCATTTGAATTCACGTACATTGTAGTTGGTTGGAAGTGTGGTCCTTTATCATGACGATTTACGATTAGACCTAAATAGCAAATGCAGGCCTAATTTGACTTTTATAACGCAGTTATTGTCCGATAATTGGTCAATGATCGCTCAGAGTGGAATCTCAATAATAGCCATTAATCAATTAGAAAGGTCAAATCCTAACAAAAAATAAATTGAAAGAGGCGAGTCTGAATTTTGACCTAATTCAAGTGAAAGAGTAGGAGAACAGTCACTGAATTGTCAGCAAGAAAAGAGAAATCGTAGAAGAGTAGAGAAGTAGGCCTAGGTCGGGTTGATCAAGACGCAGCATTTCGTGAACTGTAAGACCGTACCTTATAAAAAGAATTTTTGGATCTCCGAATATCTGGAAACCATTTAAACGAATGTAATATTTATTTGGGCGTAAAAAGGCCTACTGAAATTTAATCGTTGATGATTCCGCTCTCTGCCCTTTTCATAATTAGGGCCTATTCGGGACGTATACGCCGCAATTACCGGATTACCCCGTGCCTGATTTTAAAACTTCCGCTTACTTTTCATAGCGATTTTCTTTATTGCTGCAAACGAGATAAGAGTTGAGGGTAATTTACGATTGTCAGTTCGAATATGCTGCTCGTTCAACTGCAATGGTTAATTTCTTTCATGGAGTACTGCATGTATCTTTAATATATAGGCCTGACAGGTGCTACTCATTCAGTGATTGGAGTCGTCGTTGGGTGTACAGTCTTCGTTATCATCGTCATCATCGTCGTCGTTGTCATCGTTGCTGTTGTCATTACACGAAAACGAAGAAGGTCGGTTGAGTCTTTGAGATCAGACATTTTGTTTGTTAGGAGCATTCAGGAGCAATCTTGCTCATTCTTCGTTCTCTTCAGTCGGTTCAAGTGAACTGCAATTAATCTGTCTCATCGTTTCATTAGCCCTATTATTAAATAGCATATGAATTTGAATTCTTTTGGCTGTCTACTAATCTAACCTTTTAATTGACTCATCTCATCGTAATCTTCTTCAATTCGTGCATCCTTCAACTCTGAAATTATTCTTACCTCTTATTCGTTTTAATCTTATAATTTAAGCCAGCAAGGCTGGTCAGGCGCGCTAACGTTGAGCTAACGAAGCTGTATGGTAATACATCAACAAAATTAATGAGGCTTATATTCAAGATTTTAAGGTTTGCAGCTTTATTCATTAGGTGGCGCTCAATCAATTTATTTCATGAACGATCAATATACTTTCATTTATTTTAAAATTTACATTTTCATTCACATTATAAAAGCCCTTCATTTTTGATGGGTTACAGCTAGCATATAAATAATAAAGAAAGTTTATTGAAATTTTGATTGTTTTTATCATAAAAACATAATAACTTAAACTTTACATCTGATATATAAATTGTCTAATTGTTTGAATAATAAGCTTATCTAAGTTAATAGGCTACAAACTTCCGTACTCACGAGAGGGAAGTTTGATCAACAAATTATTAGCATGGGCGGCAAGGAAGTTATCATTAGGTCAGTCAATCATAAGTTTAGACTCAATAATTGCATCGTTTCCTTGTATCCGCTCTGCACAATAGAAATAACAATTTAGTACCATAGTAGGCCTTACTACTAATAAGAATCGACTCATCAAATTTTTTTATCAGCAATCGTTGTATTCAATCTGCAGAGTGCTATCGAGCCGACAACCAAGATGATTGAGATATTATTGCTAAGGTTGTGATATGCAGGGGAGCCCAACCATAACCCTCCCCTACGTTTTTCCTGCCATTTTGGTCAAAAGTAGGAATATGTAAATAAAATTACACAGGCTAAAATGCAATTCATATCTACATGTAACTACCAAATTTCACCAAAAATATTTCAAACAAAACGAAAGTTATTCAATTTTTAGTGAATTCATCCACTGTTTTTTTTGATGGTGCAAAATGTTTAACTTTTTTGGCTAATGTTTCTGCAAAAAGTAAATATTATTTATTGAAAGGCAATTTACATTTGTATATAGCTACCAAATTGTTTTTGAGATATTTCAAATACAACAAAAGTTGCAGCACTTTCTTTCGTTACATTTGTTGCATTACACTTGTTTAAATCATAAAAAAACAACAGATGGACTCACTGAAACTGCTGTTACTTTTGTTTCGTTTGAAATATTTTGATACAATTTGGTGGTTATATCTAAATACGAATTTCCTTTAAGCCTGTGGAATTTAAATAATTTTTGTTTTTGTCATAAATATTACCAATAAAAGCTTCAAACGTTATTTGAACCATAAATAAACGGGTGATGTCACTTAAAGTTTAATAACTTTTGTTGTGTTTGAAATATTTTGGTTATGTATATGTGGCTATGAATTGCCTTTCAGCCTGTACAATTTTTATTTTAAAATGCCAACTTGTGACGGAAATAGACCTATTGGCAAAAACGTACGGTGTCATTTTATTAGCAAAATACTGTGAAACGTTTTGAATCATCAAAAAGCAGTGGGTGACGTCACTAAAAGTTGAATAACTTTTGTTCTATTTTATATATTTTGGTGAAAATCGTTTATTATACGCATATATGAATTACCTTTCACACTGTACAATTTTATTTGAAGATTTCCACTTTTAACGAAAATATTGGCAAAAAACGTAGGCCGTAGCAGGGTCATTTTTTGGCTCACCCTGTATATTGTTATTTCTTTTGGGTTTAGCCTGCTGTTCGTGAATGTTGGAAAAGCATCGACTGAGAATCACTACGCTCACTACGCTTCTCCTCCTCCTCCTCCAATGTCAGAGAATCGGTCGCAGTTAAACGACGAGCACTATACAAGTCTAGACTTAGTTTCTAATCGATCCTCCTTACCCCCGCATTCGGGTCAACCCTCCGCACCTGTTGACGAATCTCCTATTTATGACGAATGCAAGCTACCTTAAAACCAGATCTCCACAGAATGTCTATCAGTCGTATTCTGGTTTTATTTTCTATACTATTGACAAGCCACTTCATCACACAACGGAGAAGTGCATAATTCACTTAAAGGTGCATTTAATTAAGTTTATGTCTCGTTTCGATATGTTGCGTATTATGTCAATGTAAGACAACTCTGTATCACACATGAAGATAATTTGGTTAATATGTGTAAAGTCGACTTTGAACGCCTCCGATTATGTCACACTGGAAGAGGCGCTTTTTAATAGAAGTCTGTGAATACAATATAATCCGTCTATCAGTCTGAGAAGTGCATAATTAACTTAAAAGTGCATTGATATGTTCTGTGTGTAGTAATGGAACCTACAGACTCAGACTGGATTTAGTGCATTCTGATCGCCTGTGATTATTCAGTTTGCCAATGGACAGAAAACGAGTCAAGCGTAGCACACGTTAACTTCCATTCTTTTGCATCAATTGATTCTTGCACACATATCACGTACGCAGGTCAATGTAGGGCGGCATATTACAGAAGGGTATAGACAAGGACCTCTTCTCATTCACTCGGCATGGCTTAGCAGTTCAACAGCATCTGCTACTTATTATGCTCTATACCCGCCATGGACATTGCATCCAATGTTGGCAACGTCCATTAACCAGCAGCGCTGAGTGTTGCCTTTAATTCCACTGGTTCACATCCGCTGCCCTCGTCGTCCATCCTCCAACATGTCACCTCTCTCCTTGAGATCAACAACCTATGCTATCATCACAGATTCTTATAGTGACGCCTGTGTGGCAGGTGTACCGTGTACTCTAGTTAGTCGCTGCTGCATCGTACTCGCAGATCAGTTGAGTCGTTTATTGGGCGCAGCGAATGACAGAGTCAACTGACCTTCTTACAGTTAGCGCGTAATCTAGATTACATGATGGTAGATGGCAAATCAATTGACACTCTAGAGTACAGCATTCATAATAATTATGGCAATGTGTATCTATACCCTGGATCGCCGCATATGCTAACTGACGTAGCATGCACTCTAGAGTACGTAAGGCCCAGCCTGCAGGGCATAACGTAGGCCCTACGTCATGCAGGTAAGGTGTACTGTAGCCTATTTTGTTGTAAGTCCATGTAGGCCTACATCATACCTTTTACTAGACCCAACGTATTGGCCTACAGTAGTGTACATCATACCTATTTGAATAATATGAACTAAGGCACAACGTGCTCTAGAGTACATCATACCCATATGCACAACACACTCTAGAGTACATCCTGCAATTAACCCAAACATAATTTATCCATCTGCTCAAATCTCCCTATTCTACAGCTTCCAAACTCACCAAGTCACCAATTTACTCGACAACGTTTAGAATTTATGGTGTATATCGTTAAATGAAGTTGATTTTTGGTTTTTATGGGTTTTTGTTCTTTGGTTTAAGTTATGCCGATTTCGGATGACGTTAAGACAAAACTCCAACTCAGATTAATTCAGTTGAGATTTCAGATTGATAAGCACAATATGATTAATAGCAGTTGATTTTATTACAGTAATAAGTCAGATCTTGGATTTTAGACCATTGAATTAATATTATTAAAAAATTCTATAAATAGAAATTAAAAAACAAAAACCAAAGATAAAAAATAAATATAAAATGACACTCTTCCACCTCTGCTTAAATCTGACGGAAGACCTTGTTGACCAGTTTCTCTCCTCCACTCAGTCCTTGTCAATTATTTACTGCGACTCCTATATATAATATTATAGAGAAATGTATTCGTAGTTTTCTTCCGTTTGACCGGAGTTCTCTCGATCGCTGCTCTGCGTATAGAGCACCGTCTGGCGACTGATAAAAACAGCGGCTGCTGCATGATAGTACTCGCCAGCGCCGATCGAGTACATGTTCGTTGCGTCCGAAGAACAGTCGAGTTGTTTATTGGGCGCAGCGAATGACAGAGGAGGCTACTGACCTTATTACATCGGTCCCCGACTAAAGAATTCGACTCCGAAGAATGCAACCGGTGAATTTTGAAAGCGAAATGGGGAAATGCATCATGGGGACGCGGTGATTTAGAAAGACATTTTGACCGACGGAACGACTCTTTGGTGTGCAGTACCGACCTATCTGCAACTATAGGGTCGAGGGGTGGGGGTGGGATGGGGCATCAATCGATCGTTTTAAATGGAACTTTTAAATGATGGTCACTGGAATATGGTCTCATCGTTCTACTTACTGGCTCCCTTACCTGAGTTAGAGTTGATCAATATGTGTATTCGACAGATTAGTTGTTTATTCGTTGATGTTTCTGTCAAATTTTCCTTCTCTATAGCAACCATTAATTTAGGTTTATAGGCTAATTATGACATTCCTGAAATCCTTTAACTTAATACTAACAATAATTAAGCCTTATACTAACATAATTATACCATGCACATTATTCGTGTATTAGGTGTAAAGGCTAATTATATGACAGTGATATTCCTGAAATCCTTTAACTTAATACTTACAATAATATAATAAAATAATTATACAATTCACATTATTCGTCGTAGTATTCTTGCACTGTTTAATATAATATTCATAACAACCCGATATAATGTTTCGTTCTATCTTCCATTCGTCTGATATACTTCCAATCAACTATAAGCTTACGTCTAGATGATGAAGAATAAATCGACGTTGCAACAGTTTACTACAAAAGGTCATTGGAGAATGTAAAAACAGATCTAGAAATTTTTGAAGTCATTATAGGCCTACATAGGCTTTTATGAATTCTTTCAAAAACCGGATCTAGAGAATTGATCGTATTTTGTGATCGCGGTCATCATGACCTTTGAACCATTTTACGACATAGCCCGTCAATTCCTTTTTCACTGAGATGATATGGTTGCATAACAGAAATTCTTATCTCCAATTGTCCATTACAACATGTGTTTCATATTACAGCACACACATTATGTGTGTGGCTGTAGGTGTGTATGTATGTTTGTGTGTGTGTAGGAGGGGCGTGTGTGTGTATGTGGGTGTGTCGTGCGCGAAAACATACATCCAATAATACGTCGTATACGCACCATTTACGCTTAATTGAGGTTGCAATTCTAACATTTTATATGTCGGGTCTTTTACAGTTATTGCATATAACCTGTCTGTCTGATTAATAGCCTACGCAGCGTTCGTCATAGACTACGACTACATGTACGTTATATAGGCTACCTTTATATATCGTCTAATGACTGAGCCAGTGGAAACAGTGCTTGCAGAGTCAGTTGCGATGTCACGACGATGCAATCGAAGACATTTATGTGTGTTTTATGCTGATGATTTGCTCCCTTTTCGATGTCCGTCAGTTTGTCAGAGCTCTGCCGCTGGTCAGAAAGGTCGACATGGGGCGATACCTTCGGGGCATCGTCCGCCCTGTTGGGCTCAATGCTCCGTACTTTAAAATATAATGACACACCAACAGAAATATAAAATGTGTACTAATACCGGGGGTTTGTATCTTATAATGAAGAATGGGTTCTCTATACGATACTAGTTTCATTTATAACACTAAAATTGGTCTAAATTGCGTAGGTGTGCATTACGGATATATTAAATTCTGGGCTTTCTGCTGATGATATTCTGTAATAGTTATGCTAAACCAATTTGCTGTCATAAACTTTCGTTAAACTGTGGATACGTAATTGTGAATTTTGGACTATTTAATTAGATCTATAAGTTGAAGCAGAATATAGTGAATCGCAGCTGAACAATTCAGGTCCATGCAATTGGGAGTCTGTCTCAGACAGTGTCGAGTCACTCGAGTGATGTGCTTTCAGCTTCGCAATGCGCTCTCCTATCAGATTTCTGTTGGAGCCCATGCACCTTTTATATCCTGCCTATGACCTCGTGTATTGGCCAAAGGGTGAGTCTAAAATAAATTACCCTTCTGAGTTTTTGCTAATATTACCGTCAAAAATATGAATTTTTAAATACAATTGTAGGTCTACAGACTGAAAGGCAAATCATATCTACGTAGGCCTTACAACCTTCAAATTTCGTCAAAATATTTCAAATTTAATAAAATTAGTCAACCTGTGGTGACCCGTGCACCTGTGTTCTTTATGGTTCAAAAAGTGTAACACGTTCTGCTAATATTCCGCCAACAGTAGAACTTTTAATGACATTCTACACACTGAAAATTAATTCATACTTACGCATAACCGTCTAATTTCACTCAAATATTTCAAACTTAAAAAAATTGCAGCAGTTTTCTGCAACGTTTGTTGCGTTACACCTCTTTGATTCATCAGAATACAGAATGTTGACTCGCTAAAGGTTCATGCTGCAATTGCTGTTGAGTTCGAAATACGTTGATGAAATTTGGTGGTAAATATAAATTACTTTTACTCCTATAAAATTGCATTAAAAACTTTGACGGAAATATTAGCAAATAAACTATTAAACGCTATTGAATCTTCAAAAAACAGTGGATAGCCTCACTAAAAGTTGTATAACTATTGTTCTGTTTGAATATTTTGGCGAAATATGCGAGGAGCGAATGGAACGATTCGTGGGAAGATCAGAGGAATTGCTTATCGACGCTGTAGTACTCTTGATAGCGCTGCTCTCCAGAGGTTAATAGTCGATGGATGCACTGCAAACATACTGCAGACCTCTTCCGATACTTTGTCATATCCAACACACATGCATGTGTACACTCAGTTGCATTGCTTGTCTTAACAATCGTTGACTTGATAAATGACTGTTATCAATTGTTTGCCGAAATAATTCCCACATTCCGTGTATGGCCACAGCAAGGGTGAATGACAACATCTGAATAGTAGACAAATAGCATCAGGGTTGTCGGCTGCTACAGCGACAGGCAGACGGCTCTACTCAGTGTCCTACGTCATTCTGCTCTCCATGGCAGCAAAACTTCGTACTGACTGAACATCTCGCGATAACCTATTTGACACGGTACAGCGCTCGTGAATAGACTGGTGCTCTGCGCTTAACCCTGAGCAGCGCGCTGTAAATTTTGAGCTTAGTATTGTGGTACGAGTATAAAAATTACCTTCTTTTACCACAGCTCACTGAATATAATTTTATAACGGAGATGAGTCGAATGAATTGCTACTTCAGTCTCCAGTCCTTGACATCTAAAAGAAACAAAGAAGTAACCAACTTAATCTTAATGATTTATCAATTTTATTATTTCAGCAAACATTCATAACGTACCGTAAAGACTGTCCACTCAGCATCGCTCCCAGCCCAATCTAGGCAAACAAGACACAGTCTTAGCTCACCCTTATACTATAATTATGCCTATAGAATTCTCCGTTGCCTACCTGTTGAATTTTTCCTATTATTCCTCCGCTTCTATTCACTTGAAGCGCGTCTTTGCGTAATTGCGTTGATCACAAGCGAAGCGTCGAATCCACCGACATAATTACTTTGTGTCATGTAACCTAGGCTAAAAGAAAAGAATGGTCATTCAATTCTAAACAGAATCAAGAGTCTCTGTACACAAGACGGAGCCTACCAGTGTTATTTCAGTTCAGAAAATCATTTTTACTTTAGTTTTTATTTATTTCTGTTAAAAATCATGTTAGTTTTAGATTAGTTTTAGTTTTGAAAATCATTTTAGTTTTAGCTTTTATTTAGTTCTGTAAAAATCATTTTAGTTTTAGTTTAGTCTTTATTCATGAAATCATTTCAGTTCTAGTTTTAGTTTTAGTTTTTGTTCATCAAGTCATTATTTGTAAACAAATAAATAGGCACAATCGAAAGAAACAATTGTGTTCAGTCATGACTCGTCGTAAACAGTCAATCCTATTCTGAAAATAATGTTCTTGTTTAGTTTACAGAATGTTCATATTTCCAAACAAGTAGGGCCTACATGCAAATAAGCATAAACTAAAGAAACA
>JAQFXW010005848.1:0-10154 GCA_034693945.1 Dendrobaena attemsi
GGAAAAAGAAGCCCCGCCAGAAAGCTTCTTACGAAGACTAGGAGGAAGGCCGTTCCAGAGGGATGGTCCAACAACAGAGAAGATATGTAGTTATTGTTCAAAATTTCTTCGTCTGTGCTAAGACACATGAAACAGATGTCAGGGTGGTATCGGGAGTGCCTCTGAGTACAAATCTTGAAGGGGGTGCTAAGCAACTTCTCCGAATGAATGATTTGGGTTGAAATCCTGGTGTCGCACGAATGTCAATTTCACTCCTCGATCATGTGTGCAATGAAACAATTGCCTTTTCATTTGTAATTCAGCCACAGATTCCATGCCTCTTAAAACTTGTTTAGAGTCTTCTATCATAAAAATTATATGGGCTTACTCTATAGTACATTTTCAATTCTTATAAACATTATTTTAAATAGCAAATTCAATTATTGTTGGAGATTTTGTTAAGAGCAAATTTGCAATCTCGGCATTTTTTGGAGATATTACTAGGTGCTTTCGACTACTTATATACAATGTCTTCAGTGATACTTGTTTTACTTGATTTCACAGCTTTCTCTGGTTGTTGTTGGCTCATACCATTTTAACTATTTACGATGACAGTCATGTTTGGTTTTTATGTATGTAGGTCGTTTAACTTTGAAGACACAAGAATTGATGAGTCCCTTCGGATGTACCTGGAGACATTTAGGTTACCTGGAGAGGCTCCTGTCATCTCGTACATCCTGGAACATTTTGCAGAGCATTGGCATGTAAGTGTTGCAAGTTTTGTCACCGAAAAATGTTAAATAAGCTTAGCGGCAAAACTGTCTTGCAAGATATCTTTTGTATATTATCTTGAATTCCTGATCTCTGCTATAGGATCATTATTACAAAATGATTATTGTTATTCTAGGTTTTTGTAATGAGCACAAATGCCAGAGCAATGTTATTAGGATGCCTTAGGCGTTTGTTATAGTCATTCTCCTTCTGGTTCTAAATGTAACTTGATTACTGACACTTATGCCTTGACAACTATAATAATATCATTTGATTCTTGATGCTTAATGTGGAATTGAGATTTTGTGATTGAACATGCAGCTGTTGTGTAATGAATTTTCACTTTACTAAATTCACTTTATTTTAAAACTGGAAAAGTTTTTGTATATTTAATACAATTTATTTATGCTAATGAACAACTGCTATTGGTTGCAGAAGACGAATGGTGAGCCATTTGCAAATGCGGATGTGGCATTTACACTGGCCTATGGTGTCATTATGCTCAATGTGGACCAGCACAATCTAAATGCAAAAAAGCAGAATGTACCTATGACCAGCGAGGTAAGAGACAGACGACCAGTTTTCGTAGAAAGATGCACTACAACTTAAATTATAGACTGTTTTATTTAGTAGTAGACTGGTCACTTTGAGTTTCCCATTTGTCACTCATATTGCTTCTACAATGTACATGTCCTTGTTCAATGTCAAAAGGGGGAACAAATAAAGTGATATGAATTTGCATTTGAGTTAACTTTTGGTCGTCGCAGAGAAGGAGCAATTTTATACTCTGGGGTTTGATAGGTACTAAATATATCTGTCAAAATAAATATATGAGCGTTGAGCACCGACAATAAGAAGGTTAGTATATTCTCTATTAGTTCAACTGCATTTCTGAAGTTTGTTGTTCATGGCATTATTAAAATATAGCCTTCTTGTTAAAAGCGTTTTCCTTATTAAATTGTCTGTGCAGAGAATAATTAAGCTGTATGGGCAAAGGAAGTAAGAGAGTGCCCTTGCTAGGGAAGCAGGTTCAATACTTGGCTTGGGTCTACTGTACAGAAGCACCTTTCTGGTGTTCAAGGATTTCCTCTCGTAGATATTGTTAGTCATTAAAAGTTCCATTGTGGTGAATTGTACTATGTTGCAACATTGCTGCCCCACAAATCCATGTCATGCTGTGACCACATATGACATATGCGGATCAATGTAGTCATCTGCTCCACATTATAGAGCAGAGGTACTGGATGCAATATGTGTATTCTGTAATCTGTATTTGTGTCAACTGTTGGTTTTTCATTTTGTAGAGTACATTTTAAAATTATGGGGAGTACAATACTTAAAATATAAGGGAACCTGATAAAGTGCTTCTTCGTATCTGTCTGTACAAAGATGTTCGTTGTTCTGCTGCTGACAGAATTTCAAGCGGAACCTGTCTAAGGTGAATGGTGGCCAGGACTTTGATGGAGATATGTTGGATGAAGTCTTTCAGGCAATTAAGTAAGTTGTCGGACTGTTGCATCTACTGAATCATGTAGCACTCTTTGCATAATTTACTCGAGAGTATTAAGTGATGGTTGAACCATGGTCAAAATCTTAACCTGGTCGAATTATGATAGGTCAGAGAGTGGCTGCAGTGCCTAAGCCAGTTAAAACAATCTAGTTTTTAGCTGAAGGATTATAGACATGTGAAGGTTACTGTAGAATGTGGCATGCCGATGTGATTCTGGTGTCTGGCAGTATCTGCTGCTACAATGTAAGTTAAGTCAGATTTATTTTTCATACTTTTCTCGTATTACTTCTGTCTATTTGCATTTCACACATTGCATTGTGTATGACACTGTACGGCGTACGCATGTATCAGACTGCACTTGTACAGTGCACCCTTAAAGTTACTCACTGAGGTGCTCCTCAAAAACACTGAGTAAATATGTCACTTGATGCGGATGCATCTTTAAGCCTTGAAATTCTTTGAAGCAAATGAAATTTGGGATGAACCAGTAGTTAAAGAGTCTTGTTGTTGAATGTTTCAGGAATGAGGAGATCATTATGCCAGCAGAACAAACTGGAATTGTCAAAGAAAACTATATGTGGAAAGTAAGTTTTTTGCTGGTGGTATGTGTGAATTAAAGTGTCTAGCGGGTAAAGCTGGAGGACAGGAATGCTGACGTAAGTGTGTATTAAATAAATAGAATTATGGTCAAATTATGCTTTAAAAAGTTGATTTCATGTTGATTTGTTTTTTGTTGTACTAGTACTAAAAGAAAGAGAAAATCTGGAAAATCTGAACACTTTCTAAAATGTGTTGATATTAAATTGAAAGTCACGTACTGCCCAGGTTTGCTAACTACAAGTAGAGACTAGAGATAGGTAACAGAAAACTATGCATTGGAGTATGAATAAGAAGAGAAAGCGATGGGAATGATAGTAGGAATTTAAAGTAGTGGAAATAGGAGTCTTCATAGAGATCTGATAGTGTTAGGTAGATATTTAATTATTAGGCGAAGTAAATATTCGGAACTCTGGTGATGCTCTGCAATTTCTATTTATTGCAGGTTGTAAGCAGCTACGATATTCTCTATTGCTGTTGCACTGGTATTCATGTAATCAGAATTGATTATTGTACCATAACAGATGTGGCATAGTTTAAAAGAGCATGCAAAGATTCTTGTTCTGTAGTGCTGTGTTGTTCATCAATGATGTTAGAGGTACATTGAAGTTGTGTTATGATACATGGCACATATGTTGCCCGTCAGAGTTGCTGTATACATTCTGTGTTACATACACTAAGGTGTGGGACAAGCATTTAGTGCTATATCAAACTTAATCAATGAGTGAATGTCTTCAGATCCTGTTGCGGAGGGGTGTAAATAGAGAGGGCACGTTCATCCATGCACCGACGGGTGCCTTTGACTCCGACCTGTTCGCGATTGTCTGGGGTCCAACAGTGGCAGCCCTGTCTTTCGTTTTTGACAAGAGCAACGATGAGCACATAATTCAAACAGCCATCTCCGGCTACAGGTATTTAAACAAATGCTCGCCGAAATATGATTTGCATGCTTTGAGTGCTGGGATTCTATTTCAGAGGAAAGGGAAAGAATTCTACTGTGGAATTGACCTTTTTCTTACTCAAAACTTTTCTTATCACACGTCGTATCCTGTTGATTGAGATTGCTTTCTTTAATTTCAAACAGTCGAACAATTTGGAGCATCTTGGAAATTTCAGATTTATGAGGACAGCATCACTCGAATTCGTAGATTAATTACAAAATTTAGACATTTTATGGCTTGTATTGATATCAGTGAAATTTTTAGAAGCATGTGAGAGTATTTGTTTCATTGTGTTAATCCTGTACGTAGAAATTCATCATTTGAAAATCCAGAAGATTTTGTAAGATAGAACTCAATCATACGAAATATATTTATTTAAAAAATTTCAAAATTTTATAAATCTCAGTCTTAAATTGTACATCTCAGACATTCTCAGTCTTATCATAGTAGTTGCTGTATTAGCATTTTCATCGCTGCCAAACTGTGCAATTCTTATAAAGAGCCTAAGTTTTGATAGGAAGAACATCATAGGAAACAACATTTAATGCTGAGTTGAAATATGTTCCACGGATGTTAATAAATAGTTCCACAGTTTCACTGATATTTTCAGCGTCTGTCACCAGATGCAAGATTGGATAATAGGATACCGAAATATTCAGTTTTTGTGAATCTGTAGGAAATGCGCTCTGATCTCAGCTCACTACAGCATGAGCGACGTCTTCGATAATCTCGTCATATCACTGTGCAAGTTTACAACCCTTCTCAGTTTTAATGAGGTACGCTTGCCGTCTTCTAATCTGTTCTGTTTAACTGTTTAGTATGTGGGGCGTGGTAGTGTAGTGGCGAAGGTCGCCGCCTTGCAACCAAAGGGTTGCAGGTTCGAATCCCATCCACCGCGTAGGGACCTTTAGCAAGTCCTTAACTCACAATTGCTCAAGCGCTTTGGCGTGTAAAACTCCAACACACCTTCGGGCTGTAGTCGGGACCGCCTCTGAATAGTAGTGGACTGTAATAGGCAGTATAGAAATACACACATACACATACATCATGTTGTATTGTACTGCAATTGTATGTTTATATATGACAGAAAGCCAAGAGTATGTTGAAAGTAAAGACAATGAAATTTATGTAATGTCTTGGAACTGCTTTTTGTATCAGACATTTTTTGTTTGACAGTTCTATGTACTGCAATATTCAATTCAATTCAAATTCGTTAATTAAAAACAAGTTGACAAGGGTGTAAAGTAGAAACAATTCATACCATGATAGTTGCATGATTATTTCTGCAGCTCACTGGTTCAATGTAATTAAATATGACTTGTAAATGTCAATAATAAATCTATTGAATGAAAGTTTGAAAATAATCATTCATTCATTCTTAATTAATTGTTATTTTATTGAAATTGATTGTTCGGTTGAATCTCTAGTATCAGTAAAGATCTTTCAGGGATCTATCTTTAAACTCAATGTTGTAATCTGTTGTTTACCATTCTAATCTTTGCCAACGCATTGTTTAATTTCAGACATCAACAGCAATAGGGCAAGACGAAGAATAAACTGCGGGATTATAAGCTCTTCGCGCCTGATGCAACAAAAAAGTCGTAGGAAGTTTGATCATGTGCAGTATTTGTTAGAATGTGGTTTAGCATGGGATGAAATAGATTGGCCGATTTAATTGTAGTACTTTAAATAGTAGCTGTGTATATTTTTAAGAATGCTGAGAGTTTTCCAGTCATCTTTGGCAGCAACAGCAAGGCACAGCTGGCTGCGCGAACAGTCTTCAGTCTTGCGCAGGCACACAGCGGAATCCTTCACGAAGGATGGAAGAACATTCTCGATTGCCTGCTGCAACTCTTCAGGGCAAAGATGCTCTCCGAAGTGCTCGTTAAGGTTAGGCAACTTCCCTTCTTAATTAATCTTATATGACTTTTATTTCTTTATTTTGATTTTAGAGTTAATCGGTTCGCATCTTTTAAACTTATTTTCTGAAGCTGATTAATCTTACTTGATTTGTAAAAAAATCATTTCGCATGTTGAGGCGTACTTTATTATGATTTTGGACTATATGGTATGGTCATCACTTGACAAACTTGGAGAGTGTGTAATTTGCGTTACGAGTAGTTACCGCTGGCCAAATGTCGGATCTTAAGACGAATCCTATGTGTGGTAGGTGTCTGTGGCAAATGTTATATAATAATAATAACTCAAAATATTTTCATAGGGAAATTTATAATGTGCAAGTTTATATTTGCTGAATTTTGTCAAAAATGCAGTTACATGAACTCTGCTGAGTCAGATAATGTGAAGGGTAAGGCTATAATGTCTACCTGTGGCTTTAAATTGCAAGTTTCGCGATACATAATATTGTAAGTGCCATTAGGGTCTTATCGTTGCTTAAAAGTAGATCATTTCCATTTGACTTATTAGTCATTGTTTGGTTTTACAGGTCGATGATTTTCTTGATCCTGAAGGTCGGATATCCTTAATTCGTGCTGAGACAACCACACAACAACGGTAAGTTAGTGAACAGAAGCTGGACACATTCTTTTACATCAGTGATGTCTTCTACCTGGGAAGGAATTTATGTAGCACCTTAGTAGATTAGCAGAACCTTAAAAAGGTTCTTAATGCAAGCTCAAATACTGCTGGAGTTGAAGAAGAATGGAGAAACAGAGCTGGAGACTTTTACTGACAATCAATGAGAACAGCAGAACTGGAAATTTCTAGCTTATTTAGTAAGCATTGTTCATACTGGACATAATGTAGTATTCATCTGAGTAGAGGCGTCTTTAGCTTAGAAAGTTGGCTAATAGCTTCTATGTCACATGATTAGAACAGTAGTCTTACAGCAACAACGAAACCTTGATGGTGGGTAAGTATGTACAGGATCTGGCCTGCTTGAGCTCTTTTGCAAAGTGCCATTTCTTAGTTTCGCTTCTGTAGCACTAGTTTAGCTTTAGACAGTTTCTGTTGTTTGCGTTATTGAAGGACGGAGTCTGGTGTCCTGAGCAGCTTCTATTCCTATTTCACGGACACGCCACAACAGCGTGGGCCTTCGCCGGAGGAGCAGGAGGCGACAAAACGTGCCCATCGCTGCATTCAGGAGTGTCATGTGGAGCAGCTGATCATGGAGAGCAAGTTCCTCCAGGTGGATGCGCTCCAAGAACTTCTCAAGGTGTGTGCATTAGATAAAGAGGGGCAGTATGCATTAGATAAAGAGGGGCAGTATGCATTAGATAAAGAGGGGCAGTATGCATTACAAGTGATAATTGTGCTGTTGAAGTGATAAAATAAGATAAAATATCAATGACTTACGTGTGAAAGATCAAAGTTCATACTGTCTCCATCACTTTGCCTTATCCGTTTCAGGCGTTGATCTATGCATCTCGTTGCCCTGATAGTCAGGAGAGCATCAATGGAATGCAGTGTGATGAGGATGCAGCCACTCTCTTCCTTGAAATCCTCATTACAGTCATTCTACAGAACAGGTAATGGAGCTGAATGCATTTGTACATGTATTGGGCATTGCTGTTTTTAGGAGATAGCAGAGGATCATCTTTTCGTCTTTTTCAATTGTTTGCCATTAAAATTCTATATGTTTCAACTCCATTGTCTTCCAGAGAACTTTTGCTTCACAAAGTCTTGACAAACTATTAATGTTCATTCTCTGGAGAGTTTTTAGTTCCTCTTGAGGGATCAGTTGTATACGACTAAGTAATCTTACCTGTGTGTATTTATATATTTGTACGAAACTGTATATATTGATACATGCATACAGTACACGACAGCACAGTACGAAAATTAAAATAATGTTGGAACATTTTGTAGGATTATTGTATATGTCTGCAGCATAACTGGAACATAGCACAAATGTACTGTACATTCAAATGCTAGTAAGTGCCTGTATGCTCACACCCGTGCATTTTGCATAATTGAGATTGTGTAACTAACGATAGTATGTTTTAGTAGTATTTATGTATAGATAATAGCAGTGTGTTAGTAGCTGTTAGTTGTTGTGGGCTTTGGTTGTAGGGATCGCATAGGTGTGTACTGGCAGATGATCCAGGATCATTTCTACAATATTATTGTAAATGCCAGCGAACACTCGTTCTTCGTCGAAAGAGCCGTCATTGGCCTTCTTCGCATCACAATAAAACTGCTACGTCGAGAGGAAATTGCACAGCAGGTGAATGAAAGCGTTGATGTTGATTTCTCATGCAGTGCGTCAAATTGCATTACTCATGTGCGGTTCTTTTCTTCTATTAATTTTGCACTTTGTCTTTCGTTTTTATTTCGGATTCATTTGCAGCTTTGGATAAGTCCAGCGCCCAGATTGCTTCAGCTTCTGCATCTGAGTTGGTTTCATGGAAGCAATTTTGCTTTCTCTAATTGATTCTAAGTCATTGGCCCATGCTTGATGTATCTCTTGATTTGACAGCTGTATTGTCTAACTTATACATGTTATAGGATTAAATTGGCCTAGCTAACCGAAGAAATATTGTAATAAAGGTTAAAGACAAGAAGCACATGGTCGACATAGGATAGCAGTAGACTGTAGTGTAGCTTAAATCAAAGAAATACGGATGAAACTCGTACAAATGTAATTTCTTTAATATTTTATCGATGCCTGGTGTACCCCTTGAAAACCGCTGTTCTATGTGGATCTCAGACATTCTTTCATATGACCTTATTTGTTTCTCTAATAGTACTATTGAAATATGCTTCTCTGGGTCTGTGTCATAGTATTTTCAGTTAATGCTTCCATTAACCTTGCTTGTAGTATTGCTTTGGAATGGTTTAGCACATAATTTGAGATCAGTTCAGCCTATTAATTCAAATAATGGCTGGACACTTTTTATTTGGTGCCAAAAATGGCAAGTTTGGATTGTGAAGGCAGCTGATATATGTTTGTAGGAATGTGATATGCATATGTAGCAAATTTCTATGTCGCAGAAATTACAGCACTCACCTTTGACCTGCATCACTAACATGCTATGTATGTTACGTTGCCAGATGCTTGGCTCTCTTCGAATCCTCTTGCTGATGAAGCCTGAAGTGATTCACTCACTGTCAAAGCACATCGCGTATGGCATTCATGAGCTCGTGAAGACAAATGCTGCTAACATTCACTCAGGGCAAGACTGGTTCACCCTCTTCACGCTGATGGAGGTAGTGGGTGCGGGCACAAACCCTCCGCCTCTCATGCAGTCTCACTCTGTAGTCAACATTCCAGAAGTTCTATCTGATGCAGGTACATGGACATTATATCAAGACAATTAATACATGTATGTATCAGGATACACAATACACATTACACAAATCACATGTCTAAGTATGTCAGAAAAGACTCGCACTGATTTGAGAGCTAGGTTGACAGTCTATGTTCAAAGTCTTTGTATGAAGTTACATTGATATAGTGGAGATGACAGGTAACAGTGTTCACAGCATGCACTGATGGTGTTCTTCAGCTGTTCCTCACTGCTAGAAGAGGTGCCAAGCGCTTAGTTGGGCATTCGTCATGTAGCGTTCGGTTGAGCACAATCAGTGACTAATGGTCGAACGCAAGTAACTGATGACTGAATGCATTCAAAATGCTGGACGCTTAGCTGTGGACAAGTCGAATAATTTTCTGGATTTATTAGTTAGTCATTTTGCTGTTGATTTTGAGTCAGTGTAGAAATTTTTAAATATATCAGTCAACCAGTTAAGTCTTATTTTTAACTTGTTTTGCTGCCTGTTTTGTCGTACTGTTGGACCTTGGAAGACTACTGTTGCTTAGAGAAAGTGGTGACATTTACAGGGGCACAGAGTGACAGTGAGGTGAATATGACAGGAAACCAGGGCACGGACGATGGCACAAACAGAGGGTACACCTCAGACAGTGAGCTGTATGCAACGCAGAACCGTCATGACAACCGATCATCCCCATTCCCTAGCGACATCCGACACCCGACATCAACACATGGAAGCTGGCTTGTGGTGAGTCTCACTAGGTTCATAGTAAACTGCACCACTAGTTGTTGTTATGCCCTGTCTAAATCGCTTTTCATTGTGACCACTGTTTAACTGTCACCGTCATCAGGGCAAGCTCCTCTTGACTGCACTGAAGAGAACTGATTAGAGGATAATTTATTTATTTATTTATTTATTTATGCATTTCTATACCGCCCCTTAAAGTCACGACTACTCAGAAGCGGTCCCGACTACAGCCCGAGGGAGTGTAGGAGTTTTCACGCCGAAGCGCCACGAGCAACTGCAGGTGAAGGACTTGCTCAAGGCCCCTGCGTGGTGGCTCGGGTCTGAATCGAACCTGCGACCCTTCGGACGCAAAGCATCGACTATCCCACTGCACCACC
>JAQFXW010005849.1:0-10153 GCA_034693945.1 Dendrobaena attemsi
AAGTAAGTATTTGTCCGTAATTATTTACGGGTTAAAAACCAGGTTTTACCGTCATTTTTGACGGGATATACCTAGTATAGCATAATAAATTAATGCGTGCATTGTATTAGTTTAGCAATATTAGATTTATGCTTTCAAGCTTTTTCATTTAGATGTTAGGTTAATGCGTATGTTGTAGAGCGGAAACTGCAGCAGAACATATTGATTCTGAAAGTATGAAGTCTGTATGTTATAGTCTAACAAGTGTAACTAGATGACGAAACTTTGGAAGGTGTAAATGTAGATTTTGATCCATTTTTGGATAAGCATTCAGTCAGGTTCACTTTACAATGGGTAGGTTTTCTGTGGCAGGTGATTCCTTACCACTACTTCTCAGCAAACTGGATAATTTACTCTTCATCGATGATTTATTTGGTTGAAATATGCTAAGTGTTGCATCTCACACTCTTAGCACCATCAGAGTCTGCCATGGTCCAAAACAAACAGCAAGTAATCCTATAGTAGAGTTTATTGTTTTGAAAAATTTTAAAAATAGAAACTTCATTTTACCTTCACTGATTCATTTGACTAATTTGCTTGATGCTCTAAATGGTGCTTTGTAAATGTACAACGTCGTCGTCATTTCTGTTCAGGTTCTGAGCGCAATTCCTGACCAAGACACGTTTTACGACATGACCGATGTCCTGGAAGAGCAGGACTTGGAGAAGATGATACAGAGTCGGAT
The DNA here is from genome assembly GCA_034693945.1 of Dendrobaena attemsi. Classification (NCBI taxonomy): domain Eukaryota; kingdom Metazoa; phylum Annelida; class Clitellata; order Crassiclitellata; family Lumbricidae; genus Dendrobaena; species Dendrobaena attemsi. The sequence goes on from JAQFXW010005849.1 coordinate 725, forward strand.
GAAACGCAAAGGAACGAAGCCGGAGCTACTGGAACAGTTTCGAATCTACGATATGATGATACGGGAAGAGGACGCGCAGGAAAACATGCAGCTGGATCTCATCGAAAATATCAGGTCTTCTATTATTATAGTACAAACATATGTAAAATTTTCAAATCACGACGGCGAATACTAAAATAATATATTAATTCAGTGCACAGGATCAGTTTTCAGTTTTTAGCTGGTAGCAAGCAAGCTTCATCAAGTTTAGAGTGTTCGTGATCATTAACTCATTGTCGAAGTCTCATGTCTGGGATTCTCTTTTGTCTCATGGTAAGAAGATGTTTATCAGTTTCGTTTGTATCATATCGTGTTTCTCCACTTAATTTGATTGTGTGCAATCCTAGCAACCTCTTTATTTAGAGCTTGGATATAATGTTTCTTTTCGTGTTCAATAGTTTCCAGAAGACAAGGCGCATAAAATCCAAGACACCTGGTCGCAAGAGTGTACGCTACGTCAGAATTTCTGCATTGCAGGCTTCCAAGAACAAGAAGAACGATCCAAAACAGAAACTGTGAGTAGTTTCTTTTATTTTACAAGCACAGGTGGTTCTTAGTACTCTGGTAATTTAGTAGAGCAGTTCAACGATTTGAAATTTTAATTACGATTATTCTTTGCAATTAAACTAAATAATCATTGATTAATTTTTGCAATTAATTGCATTGTGTGTAATGAACAATTAACTATTTCTGTTGTTTATAAATATTACCATTATCAATAGACAGTAAATACTATTATTTTTCTTAGGCAACTTAAATATTTTAACAGTTGACTTCATACTCGTAAGGCCATATACTATAATTCATATACGGAATTACTTGTCTTTGCTGCCAATCAACTTAAAAGCTAAACGATAAATTTAGCAGATAAGTTACGCTATTTATTCTTCGAATTGCAGAGCGGATGCAAAGTCAGCGAACCAGATGTCGGCACAGTTTCGAGAACCGATGAAGTTTAAGTTGCGAAGGGAGTATGACGATGAGGAGGACGAACCAATTTGGTCAGCCTTTGAGAAGAGTCAACAGCAGAAGCAGGCAGCTAAACCTTCAGGTGACACTCTCTCTCTCCTGCTATCTGTCTCTCTTTGTCTCATCTGTCTGTGTCACTCTCTTACTCTCTGTCTCTCTGTCTCTCTCTGCCTATCTCTCTTTCTCAAGTCTGCATGTTCTCATTTATTCATGGTTTCTGTTGTTATTACGTTTAATTTCGTTTAATTGCTTCTTTAACGTAGACATTTAGCAACGTTGTAATAATGTTTATTGTTTGTTGTTGCAATATAAGTTGAGAATTAGAATGCTAATTGCATAGCAAAAGAATTATATGGTTTTCAATTAGTCATGAGTCATAAGACAAATGGGTTAAGTATCTTAAACATGTAAACAAGCTGAACCCTTGTCACCTTGTCAAACCCAAAAAACAAATTTTGATTGAGCATAAGTTGAACACCTGCTTGAGATAGGAAGCTAACCACAAGTCTTGCCATGTCTTGAGGTTTGTTCATTGTTGGCTAAAGACGAAAGAATAGAAGAAAAGGATATTTTTGCTATCTTCCTAAATTCCACTCTGGAATTATGTAATATATGTTTGTGACCTTTACTAAGTTTAGTTGATTCACTAATCTAATCCTATAAGCATATAATTATGTTGAAGTCTAAGCAATTACAACAGAAGAACTGATCTTGTATTGGGATGTTGCTGGTATGGTTACAGAGCCTGCTCCCTCCCAACATACGCTGCGCTTAGGAGGCGAGGGTAACAAGACCTCTGGAAAGGGCCTCGATGATTTTCCAACGTCTCCCCCATCTGAGGCAGGCGGTCGCAGGTGCTTTGTCTATAAGATGTCCAAACAGCCATCGTCTGGGGGAAATGAGAGAGAATCAACAAGGTCCGGCAGCAGAGCTCAGGGCGATGGACAGGCCTCTGTGCATACGCTGGCTGACAAGATGGGTTCGGGCGTCCAGGACGGCAAAAGGGGAGCTCAACAGCCAGAGGGTGACTTCACTGGGCTGATCTGCAAGGCCAAAGAAGGTCTTTCGTCCGGAAGGTCTTTCGTCCGGAAGATCGAACCGGAAGAAGAAGAGAAGCCGCCGGAGAAGTCAGAAGCCGAGCAGAGATGGGAAGAGATTGAGAAGAAGATGTCTCGTGTGTTGAAAATCAACGAATTGGACTTCACCGATCTGACGGAAGTTGATGAGATCAACTACTTAAGCGCTCAACCGTCAGGAGGGGCACCCACCCTCCAGCCCCTCGGCCTCCCACCCCCACATCACAAACCTACTGGACTGCCACCACTTGCACCTCCTCTACCTGGCATGGGTAAACCACCGGTTCCACCTCCTCCACCGATGATGGGCATGCCGCCTCCACCACCTCCACCTGGAGCTGGAGCTCCACCCACCACAGGGGACAAAGGCAGGAAAACAATTCGACTGCATTGGAAGGAAGCAAGGTTTGAATTCTTGACCCCATCCGGAAGGTCAAACGACACGGTGTGGAGCAAAATAGCACGAGAACTGGGGCCAGTCAAAATCAACAAGGACTCTTACCTGGAATTGTTTGAGAGCAAAGCCACTGACCTGAAGATCAAGGTATGATCTAAGCACATTTATAGGCAAAACTTCCAGGAACTTATTGCTTGTTTAGCAATTACTTACTTATTTATTACCTTGTTTGACAGTAGTGTACTTAAATAACTCATGACTGTTGTTCACAATAGGCCCTAAGTCAAGTACAAATGATTAGTCAGGTATTTTATTGCTAAAACTTTAATCTTGTATTAAGTTTCTGTTAATTTAGTCTGCATCAGGTTTAGGCTGTATTAACCATAATAAAGAACTAACGAATGGAAGTTGACAACTAAGAGATTACTGCAATTTAGACTTGTTAACTTTGTTTGTGTGTGAACCCCATGACAAAACATGTAAACTAAGCATTGCAAAGAAAGCATAAGTATTTATATCCAATGCTCCCCAGCAATTTTCGTGTGACACATATACCACCATTTCAATTCAAGGAAATACTTTGGGGGCATAGAACGACTTCTCGTTAAGCAACGTTTGTAATCCTGAAGCACATACAATATATGTAAACGAGTTATTATTATTAGTATAATAGAGAGTCAGCATTGAAATAACTAATGCATAGATCTCACTGTGATATATTTTATGAGAAAGATATTAATATCCATTATCCTACCTGTATCCTACAAGTATCAGATTCACTTGAAGCTTGAAGCTGCTTAGAACTGACACATTAGGTCTTTTATATGAAAAAGTGATGGGTTCCTGAAAGGACTTTATTCAAACACTAGTGAATTTAATTTATATAATTACTTATATTTATTTTACCAATGACTAACATGAAGCTGCTTATATTTCTTCATGGTGAAAGAATCAGGTATGGTTTTTTGGTTATCCTGATAGTTTGAAATATTATGTCAACGTTTACAATACCATTACTCCACTTTCCTCTGTGTGTACTGGTAAGAAATTTCTAAGAATGTGCAGCGTAAGTGATTAAATGTTTTTAGTGCATGTTGAGTGAACAGCTATACTTTCACTCCAAGTTGCATGGACTTCTAAGCAAACAATTTCTAGACAAACACATCGGCACTTTTGACAGCTTTTCAATTGTGGAAGCATTTGTTTGAGATAAAGTGTAAATTCAGTTTTGTAAACTTGTGAGAATCATTGATATGATCATACGTGACCACTGAATAGGAATGCCGAATGCATTAATTTTGCATGCTTACATTTATTTCTTATTTATTCACATAAAATTATTTCTGTATCGCCCCTTCAAGTCTCCTACTACTCAAAGGCAGTCCAGACTATAGCCCGGAGGAGTGTCGGAGTTTACACATTGAAGCGCAACGAACAAAATTTGTGAATGAAGGACTTCATCAACGTTCCTACGTAGTGACTCGGAGTGAAAATCGAACCTGTGACTCTTCGGACACAAGTCGGCGATTATCCCACCGCTCCACACACGACCCACATGTAGGGATACCAGTTGAATTAAAATGATTTTGAAAAACTGTCAACTATTGATGTGTTTCTGTGGGTGGGAGGTTTCGTTATGCTTATAGTTAAAGACTTTTCCCTTCACTTTTATTAAGAATTTGCAAGTGTTTGATTTATTTCGTTTGTGTTTGTTTATGCAAGTGCCTTTTTGTTTGTGCTTTAGTTATGTGTGTAGTTATGCATTAAAAGGTCTTAATTTATTTTCATTCTTAAAAATCTATTTCCTGTCATAATTCACAACAACAACAGCATATATTCGTTTATTGAACTCACATTACCAGCCCGCAACATGACTACAGACAGGTTATACGAAATACGGCATAGCACGACACGCAGGTCGGCTTAACAGCAGGTTCGACTTAACTAATGGCCTAAGTGCTGGAACACTCCTGGTACGGCCAAACCAGGAGTGGGGGTGGGTGATCTTATTTTCCAACTGACTTGAGACAAACCACACAAGAAACCACAAAAGTACCACAAAAGTACCATGCTAAAATTGAAAGCTTTTAACTAGCATCTGTAACTATGGATCTGTCAATAAAAAAAATATTTGAATTAAAGTTGTTGGCCGATTCATAATCCGAGAAGGTTGAATGTTAAACTAAGCTAAACTGAGTAGATTCAGATTGCAGTGAGCGAGTGGGTGACAGTTTCAGAGCGAAAGAGTGCTTGTTTTTCTCAAACTGAAATTATAGTAAGGGATGAGTGATCACTCATTCTGCACTCATTTTATTCTTCATAATTTATGCTGTTGCAAGGCTAATGAGATGTTGCATTTCGAATTGCAGCAGAAGGAAGGCTCCAAGAAAGAACTAACTATTCTGGATGCTAAGCGATCAAACGCCATCAACATTGGTCTGACGTCTCTACCGCCTCCGAGGGCAATAAAGACAGCCATTCTTAAGATGGACAATGCAGTGATGAACCGAGAAAGCATTGAGGTGAGCGCCTGGAATCAGACATCTTCAATAAGGCTCTTCTGCTGATTGTGAGTATGTAAGCATAACCAAAGCTTTGTACATGACTCTAACCCTTTGAACCCTGGGCTCCTGTAACTCTAGCCTATGGGTGACGGGCTAGAAAATCGGCCTGCTGGGTTCAAAGGATTAAGCACATACACTTGAGCTTTGAAGGCAAGTAGAAAGTATATGATGGGCAGAGATAGACGAAGCAGCATGTAAATGTAATGAAAGTATGTTTGAGGAGGATGGTCCGGCACAAGACAACATTAAATTACTCCGGGTTACAAGATTGTCCTTTAAAGTGTCCTTGGCCATAATGTTGTGTTGATTTCTACAGAAAATTCTCCATACAATGCTTCCAACGGAGGAAGAGAAGACGAAGATCATGGAAGCGCAGATGAGCCAACCGGACACTCCACTCGGAACTGCTGAGCAATTTCTGCTCACGCTTTCATCCATCACGGAACTTGAAGCGAGGCTCAGCCTCTGGGCATTCACCATTGACTACGAAGCAGTAGAAGTGGTAGGTGTACATCTCAGTCAAGAACCCTAGCTATTCACAGCTCATGGTATGGTCTTGCTCATTTAGTTTGTGATCTGCTCCATGTATGCTACCTAAGAACACTGAGCCCAATCCAATTGCTATGAAGGCCAGTCATAAGAAATATTGCACAGTCTTGTCTGTGTAGAGAGGAGGGTACAGTAAGGCTACTGAAAAATATCTGTGGGAACAAACGTTTCCTACACTATAATGACTTCACTTCAACCCACGAGCACAGCATGCCTTTCGTTCACAAGTGTTTTAACTTTCGATGTCAACTGACAGTCCATCACGCTAGCAATTACACCATCAAGCATTCCAATTAGGCTTGGACGTTAAGGTATATCTTCACTATACATTTGTTCAAGCTTTTAAGTCACCTGGCGGTTGAACGGAACTGATGTGTACAGCAAATCTAAGCTACTTCAGCTTTCTAACTCACTCTGTACAGGAAATATCTGATCCTCTGTCTGACCTGCGCATGGCCATGGAGGAACTACGCAGGAGCAGAACGTTCAAATACGTCCTCGGACTACTGCTGAGCATTGGAAATTGCCTGAATAATGCCCAGGTATTGATTTCTTCTAGAAATTTTGATTATTGCAAGAAAAATAAGTCTGCCCAATAATTTCATTTGTTGATGGTTGCTGGTTTTTGCACTGTGATTCTAACTCTGTGTGTGTTTTAATTTAAATCCTCTCGCTTGACTTTTCTTTGGCTTTAATATCCTGGTAGAAGGATGAGAATATTATATATAAATTATATATATATATATATATATATATAAAATATATTCATCCTTCTACCAGGATATTAAAGCCAAAGAAATGCTTATGAATATAGCTAAAACCAAACAAAATTGGTAATAATTTGAAATAAGTTATTTTATGAGTATGATGTTAGAACCGTAGCTTTCAAACTCTTCTGGTTGCCTCATGGAACTGCCGAGTGATTCTCCAGAGATGCATTACTGGCGAAACAAGTATCAAATGAGTATCTTATTAGCCTACTCTATATAATCCATTGGGTTTGCTGTTTAGGCGAAGGGTTTTACATTGGAGATCCTGTCTCGAGTTCCAGAGGTGAAGGATACAGTACAGAAGCATTCCTTGCTCCATCATCTTGTCCAAATGGTCATTGAGCAATTCTCCGATTCAAACGATTTATTCTCAGATCTCGGCGCTGTCAATCGATGTGCCAAGGTACGTTCTGGTATCTTTAATTCTTTCTTATCATCTGATCCGACGAAACAACGGTCGTGCTATAAATGCCGCTGCAGATATGAATGACAACAGTAGTAGAACATAAAATGATAAGTTCTCATTGCAGAGTTGATTGCAGAGAAATAATTTTATATAGTTAGCTGTGTGAATGTGAGAGCCTTGGAATATGTGTTGTCTGATTAGCTAGTCTGTGTGAATTTCATCGGTTTTACCTGATAACTTCTGTTGAGGTTACTCTAAGCCTAAGGAACTTTCTAAATTTAAAATTACAGTTAAGGAAGGTATGATAGGATAGAATGTAACAAATTCTTAGGAATTCAAGGCTTGTGGCTAATGGTATGGTAAGTGGTTCACTGACTTACCTCTATCTCATTGTATCACACAGTAGTACTACAAAATAGTAAGTGTTCAGTTTCTGGAATGATTAGTAACAAGCATAAAAAATTAAATGAAAGTAAATCTACAATTGTGCGAGCCACCAGTCCTTCATGCAGCTGTCGACGTAGTTTGCCGAGAAACACATTTCAATTGTTGAGCATGGCTCTTCAATCTTCATCCTGTTGGTTAAAATTCATGCTACTAGCTGGAAATAAACTGCACATCAGAATATCACAATGCTAGTCATTTGCTAGAAGTAAAAAATAACATGTAATAAAATCCATTAAAGATCGCTAGGCCACATTTAGAAAGCTGTATGCTAAGCTAATTATGGATGAGAATCTATAGGGTAATCAGCGATTAGAACGAGATCTATGAAGAAAAGAACCGAACTGAGGAAAGTGAACAGTTCACGCGTTTTCTTCATAGTTTGGACTTTTATTCATAGTTGAACTGAGTCGGGTTAGTGACTGTGGATGATGAAGGGACAATGTGTTGCTGTAGGTCGACTGGGAGGAATTGGCGGAGAAATTGTCTCGAATGGAGGCAGGATGTAAAGCGTCGTGGGACCACCTGAGAGCAATTGTCAAGCATGACTCCAACGTGGCGCTGAAGACAAAGTACGCCTTTTTAAAATGAGTTTGTTGTTATTGCGATATGTTATGCGAATATGTGGAATGTGATAATATGTGTTACATATACGTTAAGATTATTTTACTGACATTTCACAGACTTAAAGGTAATTCATATCTACACATAGCGACCAAATTATGTCAAAATGATTCCAACAAAATAAAAGTTACAGCACATTATTTTGTAACGCTTGTTATGTTGCACTTTCTTGATTCATCAGAATACAAGAAAGTGGGCTCGTTAAAAGTTCTGTAATTCTTGTTGCGTTTGAAATATTTTGATAAAACTTGGCCATTATATGTAAATATGAATTTCATTAAAGTCTGTGAAATGTCATTAAAAATATTAAAACGTAGGGGGATAACATTTTGTAAAATCACCCTGTATTATACAAAATTGGCAAAATTGTGTTTATATGAGGTGAGGTGGATAATTTTTATATGGTATAAAATTTCAGCCATTTTGCCACCTACCTGCCAAAATTTATTAAAATTGGTTGAAATTTGACGAAGTTCTGACCGATACAGTTTGGCACAGGTTTTTTTAGACACGGTGTGTGGATTATAGAAAGAAATGTTCATTATTTTAGATGCATGCAGTACGGTCAAAAGTTATATTCAGTATATTTGAATAGTCACATCATGAGAATTATGGCACAAATTATATGTATATATCAAGACATTTAACATAGTGATTTCTAAGTACCACACAAAAGTGCCAAGTATAATCATGTATGTGATAACGTTAATTTTTATAATGCATATACATTAATTCATTGCTGAACTTATGTAGTGCCTCTTCAAGGGGACTATTCAGTGGCACTCCCAACACCAGCACAGTCAAATAATACAATTGAGTTTAGTGTTGAATACATGAGAAAGAGTGCCGCAGCTCAAGGGTGTGCTCATTTCAGATAATTGGGGACACCATGGTAAGGGCTGGATTCTGTGTGATTGAGGTAATACGTTTGTTAATCAATCATGCTCTGTGCAATGATTATGGTGGCAAGAATAAGTAAGCTAGTCTTGCATTTGTTTGCTTTTCCTCAGATTGTCAGAAACTTTGGCTGATTTCGCAGAACGAATAATCGTCCTAAAGATCATCTATCGACGTATATTAAACAGGTGCAACCTTTGTAACCTGATATCTGGGCAAAGCTCAAGTACTTTAGGAAAAAATTGAATTGAATTTATTTTGTTTATTACTTTAGGAATTTATTACTTTAGGAATGTAATGTAATGTACGTCATTAAAAAGTTTGGACTCATTTAACGATTGATGCACATGCATGCTGGCTAAAAGTGGTGATCGATCGATGTGTGTGGTGATGAAAAGATGGTTTTGAAAAAGGATTAATAAATTCTGCATAACATTTTGGGAGCATGAACCCCATATTTTATTTCTTGGTTGCTAAAGAGTAAAAAAGTAAGAGTATTCGTTTAAAATTTGTGAGCAATATAGTCGAATCGATCAGAAGTTTTGGCGGTACATACATAGTTAGTTAATTAGTTAGTTGGTTATATACTTTTCTTCTTATATGTATTATTGATCATTTTGTGAATGCAATGTACATAGTCAAACTGTTATTTTGTGCATTTTACTTTTGTTTTGTTCTAAACTGTTTTTCTTCC
>JAQFXW010005850.1:0-10153 GCA_034693945.1 Dendrobaena attemsi
GTTATTTCCCCCAATTAATGAAACCAGAGGGAAATGTTAAAAGTAGCAATCGGGGGGATCTGAAGAGTAGCAACTAACAGAAAAGATCGTAAGGAAAATGGTAGATTTTTTGAAGTTATGACTTGAAACAATGTCAACTTTTTTGCGGATGAGATGGGAAAATTTGTTTAAAAAAGTGTAGGCTATAGGGATGACTAAAAACGCGGTCATCAGTTTTTTCCAGGGGATTGCTTCTAAGTCGCAGGGAAAATCGAAGGCCCTAGATGGTTGATGAATGAGTCTAGAAAGTCACCACCACTTTTTGAGACAAAGTTACGCCCTTGGATAGGCCTAAGCTTAATTTCTTTGGAAGGGGTTGTTCGAATTCATTTATAAAATTCGTCATAAACCGCTTAAATGTTGCGTAAAACAATTATTGATGTTACAAACGATGAACGTGTTTAGCTTAGAGAGAAGACCCGCTCTACACCGACACAGTTTTCGCCTGTAAGCGAAGTCTCCGCGTGTACTATATATAGCCATGTGCTGTATATATAGGCCTACATATGAGCCTATAGCCATGTTTTTACGTCATCAGAGCGAATCTACCCGATCATTCTCTATTAGGCCTATTATCGCTATAGCAATCTTCACCCGGTTTGGTTGATGTATCGATGCTCATCATTATGGGCTGTGCCGGTGTGCACCGTGCCACAGTCCAGCTCACGTCTCTTCCACCACCTTTTCCTCTCTCACAGAACCTTCTCCTCCATGTCCTTCTACTCCTCATCCTCTTCATCTTCTCCTTCCTTCTCCTTCTTTTCCTCGTCGTCGCTTCATTTGCCTTATTGTCGGTCATTCGCTCTTCGGTCAGTGACGCTGGCGCCACTGGTGTAGCTTTCGCTAAAGCGCTCGGATTAGGGCGCCGAGAATTATCGCGGCGGAATAGTTGCGTCCTTCGGGAGAGTTGAGAGATTGAAAGAGAAACAGACAAAGAGACACAGAGACACAGAGAGAGATTGAAAGAGAAACGGAGACAGACAAAGAGACACAGAGAGAGAGATTGAAAGAGAAACGGAGACAGACAAAAAGACAGAGAGAGAGAGATTGAAAGAGAAACGGAGACAAAGAGACACAGGCACAGACAAACACAGAGAGAGAGATGATGGGTGCGGATCGTGGAGGCGAAACAAGTTCTCATCAGTAACCTAAGAATAGCGTGTAAGTTTACTACGAAAAAGGTACGTTGTGAATAATATTTATTCTGAGCAATAGTTTCAGATTGCTTCTTCTCATCTCAGGCTATTCATTAAATGCGTAATTATAGTTCAAATAGAACAGAGTAAGAAGTTGAAAAACAGCCTCTTAATTAAGCTGGATAAGAGCACTCGAGCAGTGTCTTAGTTGGCGGGTTGGACCCCATTTTCTACTTGTCTGACCACCCAGTTAAGTGACTAAAATGGGTTGGGACCAGTGATTAATCTAGACCAGCGTGAGAGGGATTCCCCAGGATCAGCTTCCCTCCAGAAAAATCTGAGGATTTAGGGTCCCTCGATGTGTATATGGAAAATTTCGAAAGTCGGGCTACTTTTCGTCCCCTCCCAACTCTTTCGGGATTCCTCCCAGAAGAGGGGGACTAGATTACACACTGGGTTGGGGCCAACTTTTGACCACCCCAGTTTTGACCTTCAAAAAAGGAAAATAGGGAAAAGTGGGGAGAAAACGGGGATGAAGTAGGATTGTGCAACAAATTCAGGATTTTTTATTGAGAAATATGAGTAATGACTAAAAAGAAGCTGATCAGACTTGTGCAATGATTTACTAAAGGAAGCATTTACATGTAGGACTGTGTAGAATATTTTCACTGAAAAATCCGAGTAGGCCTAATGACTAAAAAAGGTCAGTCAGTTTATTGGGGAGGGGTTATATAATTATACCTCTGAGTGTCCAGTTCTTGACCCCCCAGTTCATTTTGGACAACTAAAACACTGGATACGACGAGGCACTTACGACTATGAAGTGTAAGTGACTTAGCCTTATTTTCTCGGCCTATTTTGTTTCGACCTGTCGAAGGTAGACGAGAAACGTGTACGTATAGTCTATAGGTTTACGCTTACGCATGTTGCTACAGCTCGTAATAAGATTCAGTACATGTGTTGTATTTATGGCCTTAACTCTTGAGGACCGTGAACTTGAACCGTCCAGTCTTGATCTTGAACTTGGACGAAATTGGGATTGGATTTTTAGTCTTGTGTAATGTAATGTAAATACGACGATTTGTATAGCACCGTTGGCAGCGAGAGCTACTTCTAGGGCGCTTTGCTATTGGTCTACAGTAATTGTCATCACACACTAACGATCAGATACATCTGCCTAATAGGTGTGGTTCTGGTAGTAACGTTACTAGTGAGACTTTCTCGGACTAAACAGCTGACGTACATGTATAATGTGCCTACATTTATCGGCCTATATCCTTCTGATTGTGGGCAGGTTCCTATTATAGACCTCTGTTAATTGACCTGCCATATTCTTCAGCTTCATGCAAGGATAGTTTCGCTGGTCACCAACCGATGCAAGATCACATTGAGTTTAATATCTTAATGCTCCTGCATAATATAAATGTGCCCTACAGCCCTGCACTCTGTTTCCCCGTCTCATCTCAGAAGTGGCTGCAGGCCATGCTTCGTGTCTCCCTATATTAAGCCATTCCGTGTCGGAGATACCGTAGAGGGGCCGTAGTACAGAATGACCTACATGTGGTCTTCCCTTGACCCTCTCTGATCCTTCTTTGCTCTTTTCGTAAATGGATTAAGACCTTTGTTCGATCCCTACATTCAGTCATGAGCGCCTTTAATGAATCTTTTATGAGGCGCTATGCAAATCGGCAATTACAATTACACAGGTATATAATTCTATGTATGTATGTATGTATGCAGGTATGTATGACATTGTATGTATGTATATAATGTATGAATGAAATATAGACCTATGTTGGCTTATGTATGCATGTATTTACGTAACTATGTATGATTATTATGTTTATGCATGTGAGTATCTATTTATATAGACCTATGTGCATATATATGCGCGTGTAGCTCTTATATACATGAAACAAGACATTTCTATAAAGCGCTGTCTTTAGCAACGTTGCCCTGTGCGTCTCACTCAGTGTATACAGTTATACATGTATACTATGTCAGTGTCAGCTTAGTTGGCTATTATGTGCTTTCTCCTATGAATGTATACGTTTCTGTTTCTGCCTCTGTCTAAGTCATTCCGATTTTGTTTCCTGTCCCTGATTCGTGGTGTCTCAAACAGTCTCACTCTCTCTCTATGCATGTTTATCTGTCTCTTTCTGTCTAACACTTATCTGTCTTGCACTTGCTGTATCGATCGGCCTCTCTTCCTGTATCTCTTCCCTTCAGCTATTACTAATTAACGAAGCTGTGGCTTTTCTTACGAGAAAAACTGCGCTGTGTGCAATCCGTACATACATCATTCTGCGTCCAATATGAAACCGGAAATGCTATCCATCATGCATCATTCTGATTTCCCCTTACAGATCAATTGACGAAGTAACATAAGTGCCGTAAATTATATATCGTCTGCTTCATCGTTGCCGCGTCGTCACCGTCATCGTTATCGTTCTTCCGTCTACAATTTTGGTGTTATTATTGACCCAAATCTTTCCTTCTCAAACCACATATCCAACCTCTCGCGCACTTGCTTCACGCACATTCGTGACCTTCGCCGCCATCGATCCATGCTTGACTTCAAAACTCCCTACACCATTAATTTGCTATACCTATATTGTCCATTCAAAACTTAATTATTACAATTCTTTGTTCCTCAACCTCGACTCTGCCCTACTAAAGAGCCTGCAACTAATCCAAAATTCAAGAAACCCGTTCCACCCGATTATCCTCTTGTCTCAGCCTTTCTCGACCCTCGATCACCAGTAACCTCAAATCCTCTAACTGAGCAATATCCCACTTCGCACCCCACCTCTAGAATGAACTTCCTGCTGAATTGTGCAGTGTCTGTTCCTATTAATACCATTCGCCATCATCTGCCTCAGTCTCTCTATCTAGTACCCGTCGTGCTCTTCATTCTAAATTGAAATATCATCTCTTCAAACAATTAGACACTGACTCCTGTTATCCCCGCTGCCCAGCCAACATCCCAAATGACATCCACTTTAACAGCTGCTCTACCTCCTCTGACCACCAGGAATCCTGACCCTTGACCATCACGAGCTTACCTCTGAAAAACCATTCTGATTCGACACATCGAGAATTGGCTGGTGCTCTGCGCTTGGCATTTGAGTGGCGCTTCAGAAAGTTGAGATTACGGTTACGATTCATAAGCAATACAAATTATGCAATCGTATTCAGCTGGCCAGTCGGCAACCTTTGATTGTCCTGAATACTACCGGTATTCGATTCCTCGACCTTTAGTTCAAGGACTCGATCACGAGACGGTGTTGTTTCGAAGCCGTTCAATCTACAGCAGGAAGACGCTCTAATCAAACTGCATTTGCATACACAGTAATTCCACTACCCACTATAAGCTTATGGGCAGGACGATCGATCGATCGAATAGAGTGGCTCGGCCCCGAGTGATTAAACGGAATTGAACGGATATAATATTGTTTACGGTCCACATGTGGCTTCAGATAAATAGGCATAGGTCTACTTCTGAGCCGCATTTTAAAGCGAATCTCTGAATAATAAATATAAATATACACCATTTTATAATACGGTTTATCGAGTTCGCGCGTGTATAGCCTCGACCCTCTTCATTTCTTCAAGGAATTGATGAGGTGAGCCTTCACCACAGCTGCCAGTTTGAATAGGCGATACGCCTTTCTATGGTCCTCTTGTACGGTCGATGGTAGTCCGAAATTGAAATCTCTTAAATAAGTCAGCATAATGGGATCATCGGGAGGCTGATGATGAAATTGCGTTGACGACGTAAACATAATTAATATTATAGTGTTGCTTGGTGTATATATACTCAATCTTGCGTTGTCATGGACATGTTCACTAAAATCATGAAAACTTAAGGGCAGCTGATTCATTAATTAGTAGGGGGTAGATTAGGGGTGAAAGCTGTTCGAGTTGTACCTTCGCCAGTTATAACAAGAATGCAAGATAAACTGACTGCAATCATGCAATACTTTCTGGCCTGGTTTCATCCATATACGGACAGTTTCCATGTCTTTGATCCCGATTGGACGCGACCTGGATTTATCAATTTTAAGTGTAGACGCCTTGGATATCACATCAAAGACCCACATCTTCTTCCTCAGAGACCATCTTAGAAGCTTAACCACCCCCTGAAGAGCCTCGATCGCTCATCAAGAAGTATAACCCTCCTCTTACATCAGTCGCCTAAGCCGGGACGCTTAGCGAAGAATGGCCGACCATCAAAACTTTTTATATAGCCTACACCGCGTAAACAAATTTATAATTCAGACACGCAGATTTGCAACCAGCAAATAATGACCAAGCATCAAAAATAATCGCGCGAATTTCACACTAAGCCGGCTAATCTGTCAGAATGACAACGAAGGCAACCGAAGAGCCGACTGGCTATTTTGACATGCGCGATGCTCGCAATGATCACATTCTATAGAGACAGCGGTTACAGCGAAGACACTACAATCGAAAGGACTCTATGACCCTTGGCATTTCCAAATTAAGCGGAGCATGACAATGGTATATGGTGGCTAATTGTGATGGGATCTGACGCTTTCAGGCTTGTATTTAAAAAAATCAAAAATGACATTTCCATGCCACAAAATGACATTTTCCATGCGCCTCTGAGTAGAGATCTTGAAAAGGCGCTATATAAATTCGGATTGATTGATTGATTGAAAGAGTATAAGTTTCTCTTTAAAACGAGCTCTTGTTTGGTCCGATATAGTGATATTTGACGGAGCTACGAATATTTTAATCTGGTAAAACCTCCGAAATTGCGACATTGCAGTTTTGAGAAAACACGATGTAAAGATAGGCCACAGTACCAATCGTCTCTAAATGACAGGTAAAAGGGTGGCTAGGTTTATTGTATTATTTATAATGTTTAGTACGTATTGTGCAAACTTCATTATGCTGAAAGAGTGTCAAAATAATTAGAATTCGTAATCGCGAAAGTAAATAACCTTGTTATTCGATCAATTGTTAGGTGCTCTTTGGCCGGTCAGCCAATGAGGCACCACCATTCTAGTCTATCGCTTGAGTTCTGCGTCTATTGAATGTATCTCTAAATTCGTCCAAAGTTCTTGAACTTGCACTAATTAATGTTTGTTTATGTGTTGGTATTGTCTAAACTTCTAAAGGAAATTCAGGCTTTCGGATGATATCAAGTTCGACAGGTGTGAAACGTAATTTGAGACATGTCAAACATTTGAAAATGGACTAAAGAGTCAGATTTTGACACTTTAAGAAGAACCAATATTCACGTATAAAATCACAGTATAAATATTTATAGACTGATTTTAAGTTTGAAACTTGGTGGCAAAAGTAGATTATACCTTGTACTAGGGCCTATACGAAAATGCAGAAAAGTCAAAATCGACCTCTGACACCTTTGCTTCACTAAAATCGACTTAATCTGAAAATGAAGACGTGCGACATAAGCCTGCTAGTGTCAGATTCCCTCACAATTGATTAGAGTTTTGGCCAGTAACGTGGAGAGTTCGGGTTCGAGCCTCGTCCGAGGAAGCTATAGGGCGCCTACTGTGTATAGGCCCTACTGTATAGTCAGCTATAGAGCGATTTCTTGTCCCGCAATTGCTCTGCAATACAATTACGCTGCGGGTCGTATGAACACAAATGGGCCTTTTGTAAGCATGGCGATATGAAAGGCTGCCGTTGTTGCATTGTATTGAACAAGTGTATTTATTTACTAACTTGCACCCATAGATTTATCACAGTACGTATAGGCAAAATGTAAGATGAAGCTCGTTTTTAAACGGAACTATGTGTCCGAGCCTATTTGTTAGTTTAGTATGTAAAAGTCCTGATACAATGCTGCCATTCATTCATTCACTCTGGACATTCATATAGCGCCCCTTCAAGAACCTACTCAGAGGCGCTCCCAGTTCAGCCACGACGATGTTGCTTCATAGCCTAAAGGCGGCCATACAATGGTTCATCCATATAAGTAAGTAAAAGTAAGTATATTCTTTATTCAAGACCAACTGCATTATCGCACTTTGGTTTACAAGCAGTTCAACATATATAGCATTCTTGTCACAAACTCTTTACGCATTAAGTTGTCCGCCCTGGGCACCATACGGTCATGCAGTCTCGGCCGCAAGGAGTAGGGGAGAGACCTTTTGGGGGGAAGAAATATACCCTAATGTACAATGGCAGTTGGGGCCTGTTTTGGATCCAATGATAGTGGTCACCGCTGACACTTATGTGAGCCTGCAATGAACCAAATAAACATTGGGAATTAAGAGCATGCAGTCTTGTTGTCAAGACCTGAAACCTCACGACCAAGACTTCAAACCTTAAGACCAAAACCAAGACTTTGAAGACCAAGACTGTGAACCTCAAGACCAAGACTTTTAGTCTCAAGACCACCCAATTAAACTTTGAAAATACTCACATAGTCATGACAAATTCTTTTGTCAAATCAGTGTTTTATAAATAAATAAGACGTTTGGTTTCAAAACCAAGACCAAGACTTTGGTATCAAGACCAAGACAAAGACTTTTGGCGTCAAGACTAAAAACGAACTCGAGCGCCTCGAGACGAAAACTTCAAGACCGAGATCAACAAGATTGATTAAGGGTCGGACCTTACAAAATGTTAATATTATGGGTCGCTGAACCGTGTCCTTATCTTACGCTTTGGGTTAACCCTGAAACATAGAAGCAAGTTAATTTAAACTTGCAGATTCTACTATGTTTTATTCATTACTTTACCCAAATGCTGTTAGAAGCTTACGTCTAGCAAATTTGCTCAAGCAAAAACAATTTTATGGTTTCATGCACTTCTGTAACAGTCAAGTCGTCATTAAATTTTATTATTTTAACAATAATCTTCATCTGAGTCTATTATGCGGTTGCATAGGATTATACACTATAGGTTAAATTGCCAGATTTGAATTCCTCTCTCGGAGCGCTTTTCGAATAGATTGCCGTTGGCCTAAAGAGTTCCTCTTCTAAAATCTCTAAACCGACCGTTGGAACGCAAATTATGGATTCCGTTACTCAGAGGACTCGTCAAGGATTTTCGTCGCTTAGTTGCAAGTGGAGACATGTGTGTAACCGTATGTGGGCGTCTATGTGGGTATGTGTCTGTTTCTTTCGACGATTGTCTACATGTATATAACAATATATAGGCCTAATCTGTTCCTCGGTCTATTCAGCGGTCAGTGATATACAGTAGGCCTAATATTACGTAGGCCAATATGATAATAAGCATATGCGTCGATGAGTTCGTTTGTGAACTTCGTCAGTGGATTTCCTCATATCCGGTTCATAGATTGAACTCCACTCTGGTTGTATTAGCTCTTGTTACAAGTTCTGCGAAACGGAAGTTGTGGTGATTGTGTTTGCTCCTAACTGATGTCAAAGACTGTTTGGGTCATCGGGTCAATGCGGTGATGGCACGTGATTGATCGACGGTTTGTTCTGTTATAGTTTGTTTGATTGCTCAATAACTTATCTATTGATTGATTTTTTTACTTAGCGTGTGGATTGATTGACCATTAAGTTGATTGCCTGATTGATCGATTAATTGTCATTTGATTAGCCGATCAATTCACCATAGGACAAGGAATATACGTAGGCCTAGTCTCTTTATTTAGTAATTTATTAAGACGGGCTGCATGGGCCTAACCTGGCAGCATAATGTAGGCTAAATGAATGAAATGATTGATCTAGTACGCCTGGGAAAGTTTCAAACTATTTCAATACATAGGGGCCTATTCATTATTACAGACAATAATATATGCATTGTTATACTACCTATTGGCACTTGAATTCAGCAGCGATAACTCATTTTGTTATAGAGCATTGTGTCAATTATCAGTGTTTGTGGTTTACATTTTAGTTGAATGTAGATCATGAAACTACATCCGGGAAGTCGTCGAAAGGAAACCGGAAGTGACGTCACACAGTAAACAGAAATTTTTTCAAATGGAATTCGAATGAAGTCGAAAGAGTTTCTTGCGTCACCGAAACAACATTTAGCTGTGGACATACAGCAGAATATCACCGAAGGACCGCTGCGTCTGATTGATATTAGAGCGCCCCGAAAATCGTCACCAGGACAAAGCGATGCTTTGCCTACAGGCGTATACAATCACATGTTAGATAGCCTACGAGTTACTTGTCGTTAAGTCTAAGGGTGATTCGTTTCAAAGGGCAACAGAAAGTATATTCTGAGGGTGACTATAGTGTCAAGAGCAACTAAGTAAGGTTCTGCTGGAGATTGAACGGTTGCCAGAGCAACGAGGGTAGCTTTCGGAGAGCGGCCAGTTGCTAGGGGCAACGGTTGGAACCCTGGACGCTGGAGACAGAGAGAGGATCGTACTATGTTGTGGCCTGTGCTGTTACCCGCCTCTTTCCACCAATTCGAATTCATTCGCCATTCCAGGCAATTACACGCCCTCCTCCACGTCGCCTCTCTCTCCTCCATCCTTCCATCGATCATCGCTGTCGTCGTAGCAACCACAGCACCCTCCTCTTCCACTTATCCTTTTCCCTACCCCCCTACTCTTCCCTCTCGTCGACGGGAACTATTCCTGGCTTCGGCCATGAAGGGTCGTATCGATTGCCCCCTCCAGTCGAACCCTCCGTCGACCTTCATCCAGTGGATCAAGGACGGACGACCGATGGAGGTGAGTGGCACCGGTCGGGTCAAGGTCAGCGCTGAAGGTCATCTGAGTATGAAGACAGTCGTGGCTGCTGACGAGGGAGTCTACTCCTGTGTCGCCTACTCGCCACTTAGACAGAGCGTCGAATCGCCCTCTGTGATGGTCAGGGTGAGAGGTAAGACACCTGCTGCCCAATCAATTCTATTTATCAGCATCACTCTGCATTGAGTCTCTCTGTCTCTCTGTCTATGTAGGGTCACCCGGGGTATTATGGTCATACCGGGTAATATGGCCACCCCATCATTCTCGGTAAATATAACGTCTATGCCAATTCTAG
>JAQFXW010005851.1:0-10152 GCA_034693945.1 Dendrobaena attemsi
GTTTGTATTCTTATTCAGGCTGCGGTTCAACGACGTCAATGCCAACAACAACTGCCCTTCCTTTGACAACAAGTAATCAGCCAACCGTAACGATTCTAGCTTAAGTGACTGCAGTAGAATGGCATTTTACCCCGTGAACAAAACCCTAACGCCAACAATTATTATAGTCAATGATAACTTAGTTAGACTGCACGCATTACTAAATCCTTGTATTTCGCAGCATTAGACCTAGAGGCCTATTTAGCAGTTTTAGATGTCAAATGACTTTCCTCCTAACGCTATAAAACCCACGACGGCAATAAATAGTACGAAACACAAATCAGCCATTGTATTTATAAGTCTCGTGGTTTATTCTTATTGAACGCAGTGTGATTCACCTCTTTCCCAGTGAATCTTCAGGAATCGTGTAGGCATAAAGCCTTAAATCAAAAAGTAGGCCTACAAGCTTTGTACAGTGACAGCATTGACGCCGCTA
The DNA here is from genome assembly GCA_034693945.1 of Dendrobaena attemsi. Classification (NCBI taxonomy): domain Eukaryota; kingdom Metazoa; phylum Annelida; class Clitellata; order Crassiclitellata; family Lumbricidae; genus Dendrobaena; species Dendrobaena attemsi. The sequence goes on from JAQFXW010005851.1 coordinate 476, forward strand.
ATTCTTGTCTGATGCAGTCTGCCTAGTTTATGCTCTTGCAAAGGTCCATGAATGTTAATTATAGTTTGTTGCAATGTTAGCTAAACTAAATGCACCAAAAACGAATATTAAGTTCACAGTCATAGGCCTTCAATCCCATTTAATTTATGTTCAGATCTCTTTTCAATTCTATTGGTAGGTCCTAGATAGGCTCTAGACCTAGCACCGGGCATTGCTGTGGTAGGTGTTTTTTTCTAATAGCCTCTAACTGCAGCAGGTTATAAGCTCGTGATTGGATTGAATGTTTTCTGCATCGTCTGCTGCATTGTCGACTAGGTTATGGCATGCTGTTTAACAAGGGCTTTCTGGTGCTTTTGATGGGGCGCCTGTGAATAGTTAATGCGCATTATTAATTAAATCAATACAGTACGATTTAGCAAGGACCACATCGAGCTAATGCAGCAACAAGGAAGTTTGCTAGTCTCACAGAATAGCACAAATCAACATTCAGCAGAGCCCGCTGTGAAACTCCGCTCAAAATAAAGCAACGAAATCAACCGTTAAAAAAACTACTTTTGAGCTGCAACGCAATTTGCTCTCAGAATATGAGGCTGTTGTTTATATTATATGTATTGCTATTTATAATCGATTGTGTAGTAGTCCAGGCTATCTGTAGGTAACGTGTTTCGCAAGGTCGCTGCTTGCGCATGTTAAATTTAAAGCCTTTCTGTCTTACCCTACAGAAAGGCTTTAACTTGTTTGAAATTTATTCAGCCACATTAGAAGTTTCGAACCAACCTAAAATTTGAATCGATTTGTTCGCTTGTATTTGAACCTGTATCTGTAAAGAAGGTGTCTAAAATGATCCTGCAAGATTTTGCAACTTTTAACGGAAGCCAAAACTAACAACATAATGACCAAAATTTTAACGATTATCAAAAATATGCAATTATATAATTTTTTTTATTAATGCACACACATTTGAGTAGGCTTCAAAGTTATGCATTATAATGTAAGCACTAAGTAAGTATGCTATTCGTGTTTAATTTACGTATTAGCCTACATTTAGGGCGCGCGGTAGTGTAGTGGTGAAGGTCGCCGCCTTGCAAGGGAAGGGTAGCAGGTTCGAATCCCACCCGCCGCGTAAGGACCCTGAGTAAGTTTCTCACTCACAATTGCTCATTGCGCTTCGGCGTGTAAACTCCGACACACCTACGGGCTGTAGTCGGGACCGCCTCTGAGTAGTAGGAGACTTGAAGGGGCGGTATAAAAATGTGTGAAGAAATAAATAAATAATTGTTGCATTATTATTAATAGTGGTAGTTGTAGTGGTCGGGGTTGGGACGGTAGTTGTATAGTAGCATTTTTCACTTTTTTATTAACCCTTTCCGTACCACGCCATTTTAGTACTGCGCTACCGGGAATTTATGCGATAAATATTATACCGCTATAGCATGATACAATTGCTATTTTATCAAGAAACATTTAAGAACTTGAAAGAGTATATTTTCACTTTGTAGCGCGTATAATTCTCTAGAAAATTTGTATAAATTTGTATAAGTCCCGCTTCATTGGACAGTCGGTCATAGTCTTGCCAAGCAGACTATAAACGATTGATTGTATGCACTGGACTTCTTTTACTTATGTTTACGAGTTCCAAGGACAAAACACCCATGGGAACAATATAGGCAGTATAGTAGCAGTAGACATATTTCAATAGGTTGATAACGATCCATTCTGTTCATAAGGAGGATCTCAGTTTTGACGGAATTGTGTTCATAACTTGTGCTGTGTTTTTGTCAGCTGGGACGAGTCGTCCTCCGTGGCCGACGGGTCGTCCGGGTCAATGTCTGCCGCTCGAGTTCACGTGCCTCAGTGGCAACTGGTGCATTGCGTTCCACCAGGTCTGCGACGGAATTCAGGACTGTATCGACAACTCAGACGAAAGGAATTGTTAGTTGCTGTGGTTATTCAGCTTTGTCATTTCGTTTGCGATTTGACGAGTCCTTCGGTTATGTCTGGATTTCATGACGTCTCGTAACTATCTGGAGTTTGGGAATGCCCATACCCATTAGCCTTGTGAGCCGTGAAGTGATAGACGGATACATGGATAATATGAGTTGAAATAAATGCAAGGAATGGTAGTGATAGTTGAAGGATTGATGATATCTATACGTATGTATGCATATATCGGAGCATACGTTATGTATCCGTGTAACTGAGCATATGTTTGCATATATCTGTGGCTCATATGTGTGCATATGTCTGAGTGCATGTTTGCATTTATCTCGGCATATGTGTGCATGTTCCTGAGCATGTGTGTGTGAATGAAACTTAGCATATGGGATGGCTGCATGGTGTCGTTGCAAATGTTTTAAAAGGTGATGTTGGTATTTTTTTATTATGGTAAACTCTGTATTGTTCTTAGAGTGGTATTTTAATTGTAATTGAAAGGAGGTGATTGTGAGAACTGAATGGATGCTAAATATCACAGAGTAGTATTGTTAACAATGGCCGTAGATTCTTTGAGCTACGATCTCTGCTTCAAAATTACATATTGAGCCAGTGACTATCTCCAACGTCATCGGAACGAACTTTAGAGACAGGGTATTTTACACGAGCAGTAATTATTAAAATAACTTCTAATTGTTTCTGCTCAACAATAGGTCGTTCGTGCACTCGACCGAATCAGTTTCAGTGTCGAAACGGTCGTTGCATCTCGCGATTCATGGTTTGTGATGAGAACGACGACTGTGGTGACAGCAGCGACGAAGTGGACTGCGGTCAGTCTTCTCACACTTTAAGTCTCTGTTTTGCAAGTGCAGTTGAAGATTAGTCTATTCAATTGTAGTCCTGGGTAGTCGAATTCAGACAGCCTAGATTAATAATTGCCCTGAAGGGGTGCTATACAAATAAGACTTGCAATGAACCGCATTGTATTGAATTTTTGTTTATCGCTCTCTCTAGGGTGTTCCTACAAGACGGATTTTGATCCTTTTCGAGCCTTACCCTTTTGTAGCCAACAAACGCACTTTCCTCATCCATTCCCTACTCATTTTGCTGTGTCGAAATTGGTTGCGATTAAATGATACTACTTACTTTGCATTGCATCATATACTGCAAAATTTGTTTGAAGCGTGACGTCTGTGGGTTGTGTGAATGTTGTTCCAAGTCCATTTGGCTGTACTAAGCCGCTTGGAAAAGTTGTCTTTCTCTCATCATTACGGGGTAAATTATGATCAAGGCAAATTTATCTATAAGATTGATAAAAATGATCATCAGTCAGATTAGATTTATACTAATTCATGGATATTAGTAATGCTATATGCGGCGCTTTTGTTGATTGCTGAAGTTGAAGTTACAAACTGTCATTTGAGTTTCTCTTTTTGTTTTTACTCTTTGTCAGTTTCTTATTCGACGACTCCCTCAGGCAGCCACTGCGGTGATCATTTCTACTCGTGTGAGGGCGGAGGCTGCGTCTATGAGTCATGGGTCTGTGACGGAGAGGCAGACTGCGTCAGAGGAGACGACGAGAATGACTGCCAGAGTAAGTTGTATGTCATGGTGGGGTCATAGCAGTCAAGGTCGTAGAGGTCATGGTCATAGTGGTAATGGTCCTATATAGCCATATAAGTTCTTAGTCATAGAGGTCATAGTAATAGCGGTCATGGTCATAGCGGTCATGTCGCTCAGAGTTCACAATTTCCTTTGACAACTTTATTCTTCGAACACTCTCCAACAACTCGTTAAATCCGATCACTAGTCATTAGTCCCTATGTTACATAACTCAGTAACTACACCAATTTTATTGATTCCCTTTTTTGTACCCAGATGCAGTGTGTCACCGGGTATTATCATTAAACCAATAAATAAATGATGATAATTAGATCTGTCACCCATGCCGGTAAATAAAAAATTCGGATGATAACTGAATATTTGACGAAATTTGTATAAAATTACATTTTTTAATGTCTTAATGCGCATTTTTGAACACACTTATATCGGCGAACTGAAGATGCGGGCGAGTTTTCTCTTGTCGCCAAATTTGAGAGTTCTGAAAGATGATCTTATATTAACTTTAGTTGGTTTCTAAAGGCAGATTAGAATAGGCTACCGAAATGGCTATGAAATGCTATGGTTCGGGCTTTTCTAGCAGAGTCACAGAGTAGTAAATATTTCTGAGTGTCGGTGATTAAACAAATGCTTCCACTGCTTGTAATCAGTTTGTGTGAATGGTTTTTGAAATCGATTCCTTTTCAGATGCCACCAACCAATGTCATGCGCCGTACTTCTCTTGCATGCTGACGACCGGATGTATTCCGATGAGCTTCGTTTGCGACAGTGAGCGCGACTGTTTGGACGGAAGCGACGAAATCGATTGTGGTGAGATAATCTATATCTGCCGTTTCGTTTGTTCTCAAAAACTAACTCAAAAATCCACTGTTTATGTTTTCTAGGAAAATTCTCTTGGGTCTGTTGTAAAACTATTAATGGTGATTGTTTAATGGTGGATTACATGTGATCTGGAAACAGTATTTATAGAAGTTTGACATTACAGCGGTTACGTATTTGGTTTCTTTTTCGTATAGACAATTGAGTTACGGCCTGTGGATAGAATTAATTTCTAAGTATATTATAGTATTATGTCATAGCATGTGTGATTTTTTACTAAAGATTCCTAAGGGCTTTGTATAAGTGCTTGATTACAATAATTTTTGCTAGACAATCACACCGATTGGTCGACTCCGCCGCGTCCTGGTTCCTGCTCTCCGTCGCTGTTTTCCTGTGACAACGGAGAATGCATCAAGTGGAAGTTCCGTTGTGATGGTCACTGGGATTGTCCAGATGGTGCGGACGAGAAGCAATGCGACGAACAAGGTGACTTTTTACATACCAGTTCATGTCTTGTCTGACTTTTAACCACTCTCGATCTCTGAGGGCTGACCGCACCACAGATGCACTCTTGTATCTTTCAGTCAGTAATGCAACTAGGGAGTCCTGGGATGGGGGTGCTCAATTCCAAAAATGTGACAACCCAATTTTTTTCAAATTTGGTGTTTTATTGGGTGTGGGGACTGGGGAGGTGGAATGCAAAAGTAACCACAATTTACTAAGAAACTGTTGAATGAACTCTCGGTCCCTGCAGTGTGATCACCCCCAGAGGTAAATTTTCTAGTTTTGCTCCTATTTTCTGTTACCGATCAAATGATAATCCAGTCGACGACTTTATGTTCTCAGTCCGTCCTACTTTACGTTTTCCATTGAGCTCTTCATTCAGGAATTGTGCGTTGATATGATCCACTTCTCCAATCTCCTCCCCCTTCCGCAGCTCGTGTCTGACATATATGAATGCTTCCGTCCACTTGATTACTCCAAATGGACTCCTTTCCACTCCAGCTATCTCCGACACCCCTCGTTTTCTCCCTTGCAGACAGTCTGTTAGTGATTCGCTCGGGATCTACTTACACAGTATTGTTTTGTCCTATTTATTTAGTCAGAGCATGTATGAGCGTGATGATGTAAGTCTAGTAAGGAAAGGTGGTGTCAAACAAGTAGCCTTTCTTATACATTGTTAGGAATTTCAGAAGTGATTATTTGCATTTCGTAGGCCTTTCAATCATCAAGGACCAGTTTGTCGATTGATTTGCCGTTTTCTCTTAACTCCTTTTAAGCAGAATTTCTAGTGTGTACTTAGCGATGTCATGTAAATGTGTGGTTGTGATTCTAGGCTATCGTGCAATCTTCTTCCTGCCAAAAACAGAAACTCGACCAGATAATATCACTGTTCGAATACAAAGTATCGTACCAAACGTGACAACCAATTCTACCATCGAACTGCGTTGCTTGCTCAGGTTCACCTGTTCAAATATCGACTTGCCTGTGTGCATGTATTAGTAATATGATAATAGAAATAATAGGGGCACTTCTGTTTGCAGAATCTAGGCAAATGAAGTCTTTCCTGATATTATTCTTCTACTCTAAAAGATGATCTTGCTATCGTAACCTATTTTGTTGCTTTTGCTTCTTTCTGCTATATAGTATATACCTTTAAAATTGAATGCCGTTCCAGGTGTACTTTTTATTTTCTTTTGACAACTATTTGTATCGAAGGTTACAACCCAATTTACTGTACTGTACAAATATAAATTCAAGTAATATCATTGCAATTTATTAGTAAGGTTTAGTGTGTTATGACCTTCCCAAATTCGATATTTAAAAAATTCTCCTCAAAAACTTTTTTCTATCACCTGCTCGCGGAGCACCTGGCACATGTCCACGGACCACCAGTGGTCACAGGTTGAAAACCACTGCTGTAAGGGAAATGCATATAGGATATATTTTATAATGCTATTGTCTTATTATGTGAATATTTTATGAGAAGAAAATTGTACATGTTGTGTTTGTGTGTTTGTATACAGTGACAGTATTGTTATTTATAACAAAACTGTGACCCTGACAACGTTTCCAGTTGATGTGTGGTTCGCTGATCTGAATGCGGACACAGAGTACGAGGTGCGCGTGATCGTTGTGGTCGATGGTCACGAGGGTCCGGCATCGCCAGCCATGACGACCAAAACCCTGCCACTTGGTGAGTTGCTTGACCACATGAGGTTTCTAGTGTCTTGGGGCGAATTTGGTGACCAATTCTGTTCTTTGATTGTTGTTTCATTGTCTTAGTCAGAAGAATATCTGATGAATCTTTAACTTGAATTGGCACTGTATAGATCTGTTAGTGAAATCAAAGTTAATAAGTAGAATTGTAGTACTCTGTCGTATTTTTATGTCGTTGTCTGTTTTCCGTTCAGCTCCAAGTCCTCCGCAGAATGTCAGCGGAGCAGTTGAACTCGTTGATAATCAGTTGATCCTTAACATCAGCTGGAGGAAGCCAGCTCAGTCAAACGGTCATCTTGTTGGTTACAAGGTGAGCGTCGATCGAGTGATATGACTACGGAATCTGTGATTGAAATTCATTTCTCTATCTAGGCTGCTGAGGATACATTTCTCTGCCAAAGACGATAAGTGAAGCAGATTGGATTGCTAGTTGAGTAGAAGATGCTGAAGTAGATATAACGTTTTACCAATTCTGTAGCTGAATTCCATCCTTACTTGTCGTTCCCTTAATTAACTTTAGTATAACTTTTGCAAGATGAAATACGAGCTTCTTTGAGACAGCGACTGGGACGTCTTATAGTGGAAGTTGTACACAATAACTCAATGCTCGTCTGAAGCAGTTCTGTTTATTGGGTATTGGCTGCGATTAGGTAGATATTATTAGATGGGACATCATGCTACACAGTGTACACATGTAAGGAAATTGCTTCATTATCGGTTAAAACAGAGCTGATTATGATTGCAAGTAATTAAATGTTAAGTGTAAAATTATGAATGCGGCCGTCATATAATGGTAGCAGAAATTGCAGATTAAATTCGATGTTATCATCTGATATTGGGACGCAGTAGTGTAGTGGTGAAGGTGGCCGCCTTGCAACCGAAAGGTAGCAGGTTCGAATTCCATCTGCCGTGTAAGTACCTTGAGCAAGTCCTTCACTCACAATTGCTCATTGCGCTTCGGCGTGTAAACTCCGACACACCTTCGGGTTGTAGTCAATACCGCCTCTGAGTAGTAGGAGACTTGAAGGGGCGGTGTAGAAATGTGTGAATCAATAAATAAATTGATGTAGAAATTTATTCTGTGTTTGTAACTGTTCATGTAATGATACTGAAGTTCTGTCTGTGACCAGATTAAGTGTGAAGACTTGACCGGTAAAGATGGTATTCAGCAGATTAGCGCCGAAGTTCCAGCATCAGCAATGAGTTACATCTTTACAACCGGTGAACTGATGCTTGGACACAAGTACAGTGTACAGGTAGGTTGCTTTCATCAGCATCATCAGTGGTGAGATGGTTGTGATATCTACTCCATTGTCTGTGATATATATCTACACCATTGTCTGTGATATCTACTCTATTGTCTGTGATATTTACTCCATTGTCTGTGATATATATCTACTCCATTGTCTGTGATATCTACTCTATTCTATGCCATTGTCTGTGATATCTACTCTATTCTATGCCATTGTCTTTGATATCTACTCTATTCTATGCCATTGTCTGTGATATCTACTCCATTGTCTTTTGTCTTCTGTTGAGAAGTTAACATTTCTTTGCTTGTGTTCAACTTGAGATGTTGATAATACTAGTGATTCAATTTATAGGGAGCGTAACATAGGCATGCTGGTAGAAGGATGCTTCACAGGATAGCAAGCCAGCTAAGCGGGGTAGGCCTTAGAGAACAGATCGCTTCCGCTTGGATTTGAAGGAGTGCTCAGAATCAACTATTCAGTAGCTGACGGACGACGTTCCAACATCGAGGACCGGCAGCCGAGAAAACATGATCTCCAAAATTCGTCCTTATCCTCAACACTCGGAGATCTGATTCATAAGCGCACATAGTCGCAGCTTAGACATGGAGCATTGGGTTATATTGAAGTCATGTAGATGGTGGTAATTAGGTATCTGTGCCACTTTCATGTTAACCACTCAAATAACTGTGTCACTTTTATGTCACTTAATGAAGTCGGCCATCACCAATGGACTATAATTTGATGTTCGGCCTCGCGTGTTTTGCGATGGGGTTCGGCCTCGGTGACTTTTCCTATTGGGCGAAGATTGCTCAGAGATATTTATAACCTTCGAGTTTCTTAACATCAAATACCGAGACTGTGTATCGTGTAGAACTTTTTTTTGCTTGTAACTTGCTGCGCTGTGTCAGCTTGATTGGATAATAAACGAATATATATATACTTAGGTATTCCTATAACTTTTATGTCATTTAAGTAGCCGTGTCTCTTTTATGTTTGCTAGATATCTGCCTCAAATGGTAGGGAAAGTAATTTTACTTCGGCTCTGTACATCTCATTTGCACTGAAGACTGGGTGTGTGAACGTGATGAAGACTAATACTGGGTCCTTAATCGATGGAGACTTTGTGAATCTTGAGGCTCACACTGCACATGAAGGCTTTGGCCAGAGTATCATCATCACTTGGCATTACGCCGGAGAGAATGCGGACGATGTTCTATTCTATCGCGTCTTACTCGAAGCGAAGGATATTCTTGATAATGTGACTCTGTCGGAGAGGGCGTCTGATGTGAGGTGCAGCACGGGAAGTCATACGGAGTGTTCAGCCCAAGGTAATATTTACTAGTTTAATTTACGTGGTAGATGAAAATTAATGCACTGTTTTGGGATTTCTGCTAAGTGTCTTTGAGGTTGCTTAGTAAGCTTCAGGAAGATGGATCTAGAATCAATCAATATTCGTTTCTTAAAATGTCCAAACTGATACAGATATAACTGGTCACATTAAGCAAATTAAGAGTCAATGTGGTAATAAAAAGTTTCTTGAAATTGAAAGATAGCTTCCCTAGCTCTTATCCCCTAGTATATATTTCGCAAAAAATAACTATGTCTATAACTATTGTACTACCCTCTACCATGGGCTACTATATGCCCGGATCGGTTGCCTCGATCTGGTTCTAAGCACAGCTGCGAGACTGATTGGCCATATTCCAAAATATGGCCATGTCTCTGAATATATGAGGGACGTCATACACTGGCTCCCATTTTCCATCACCTTAAAACTTTCTTATTCAGTCAAGGTTGGACCAGGAGCGCTTCTGAGTAGATTGCCTTGAAGGG
>JAQFXW010005852.1:0-10152 GCA_034693945.1 Dendrobaena attemsi
AGTTAAATGATTAATAAAAGGCGCTATATGAAAGTTCTGCCTGAACATGAACTGTGGAGACTTTTCATTGGACTAAAATAGGACAGCAAATGGGGACAAATGATTTCTATTGGTTGAATTGAACTTCAACTGCCAAGATACTTCTAGACCAAATTGTCGTCTGCTGTGATCCATTAGGCCAGCGGCGAGCGCCGAGAAGCCTATACAGAGATTAAATTATGGCACGGCTTATACGCGTCGGAGAACAATAGACCCGTCGGTGTCACTGTGGGGGTCATCGAATGGTCAGTTAGATCTCTCTCACTGTTGCAAGATATTTCCCGTCGTGGGGAATGTATTTAAGGTTTAAAGTTACAGTTAGTAGGCCCTATCACGATAGGGCAGGTAGGCTTATCGCTAACCTGGTAAACTTGAAGGCGTGATGTTTTCGAAAGTGATCCGTCCATTTGTCTGACCATATAACAAGTTCGCACGCCAACTCGCAATAGCGATATATAATTTATATTTTGTTATATAACGCGGCATTAAATAGGCCTACGTTATGTTAAACTTTGCCAAAAGCTGTATTAACTTTACGATAAAACCATAACAAAATTATGTCCATGTTTAAACCAATACGAAATTATATATTTATTTTTTATAACGGCGATGCAAGACGCTAATCTCGCGAGATTAAGTGCGAGAACTCCATGGCTTCCAAAGCACACTATAGGCCTGTGTACGATGTGTTCGACAAATCGAGACATACACCGCTGGCCTACATCATACATGAAATGTGGGTGTGAGATATAATAATTGTGAGTGAAGAGTTAAGTTTGCAACTTGTGGTCGTGGAAAATGAAAAATGAAAAGTAACTTGAAAGTGAAGAAATGCAGAAAACTTTCTTTCCCTCTGTTTCCACTTGCTAGATCCCTCTAGACACCATAATTATACAGAAAAGCATTTGCGCCCGCCCTTGTTAGAGATAGAAGCCTCTGTTAACAGACGGATCTATGAATGCATCGAGTATTTGGCGCTTGATTATCATCATCATCATCATCAATATTCGTTTAATTCACAGTCAAGCTGACAATAATGCAATTTGTTACAGGAAATAGGCAGACAAAGTTTTTACTAAAGTTCAACAATTGCTAAAGTTCCCCGAATTTAGATAAATAAATTTTAATGAAATTCTGAAGGCCAAAACAACATTTGAACAGTAGCAGGTTAGAAAGTAGACCTATTAACAATAATTATGCTTAGGCCTATATGTTATAAACTCAAAATTATTTGTAAGTTTTTTGCTAATCAGTAAATGTTTCTTTAGAAAAATCATCATAATTTAAAAAATTAACAGTAAGCATACCTAACATTAGGCCTACGTAGTTTACGATTACATCATAATAATTTTAGGCTATCATACACATGAATACAGACAAAAACGAAGACACTATCGACGATCGGAACAGAGAAGGACCAGAGTCCAGATCTACAAAGAAACCTAATGTTTCTGGATGCCAGAAATCGGACGAATTTGACTCTATGAAGGATAAATGGGACCGACATCGGGCAACTGTACGACTGTCCAGAACGGCTGAACTGCTGAATGTGCTGATTAAGATTACCTACAATTACGAATAACCAGACCAATGGAAGACAGGGTTCTACGATCTCTATAGCAGGGTGGCATATTATTTCCTTAGGTATCCTAAAGTAAACGAGGGCTATAATTAATGCAAACTCTCAAAACCTCACAGGCCACGTAGGAATACTTTTGACGGAAATATGACCAAAAAACGTATGGGGTAAATTATTTTTACTCACCCTGTATAATGGCAGTAGGCATCGACCACACGTACACGGAGTAGGCTACTAAATGACTACAGTTCATTAGTCCACAACAGTATAATACTGTATCAGCATGCAGCTGCATGAGGAATGTATAGATGCCTACTTGTATACTTAAGATAATGAAATAAAATAATGTCCACACATTGAAGCGATGCTATTCCTTTAACTTACCGTTCGGTTATTCAGATAAATTTTCTACAATTATGTAGGTCCCTATATGTGATTCAACCGGAAAATGTCGCTCTGGCTATTTGCCCTTACTGGCCCTATTTATATGTAGGCCTATTGAATATGAATTTGAATGGGCACTACGACAGGTTATGAGGAATTTTACAGGCTTCCGTTAGACTGAGAGTCTTGACATAAAGAGGTGCTGTACCATCAACGGTTAAAGGAAGTGCCACTGATGAAAGAGAATTTGAAAGATACACGTGTCATTAGATTGGCCTTTCAATGCTGGCTTTGAAATCAATGATACAATGAATCACTGATACTGTTGACCCTTGCAGCGGGTGATCGAGGCATGAAAGGTCACGCAGGTCTACCGTGAAGGGTATACCGTCCTTTGTCAAATCAAAGGTCTGACTCATTCATCTTCGATTAGTTCAGCAGCTCATAGGTGACGTCCGTTTTCACATCCGACCTAGACCTGGCCTACAGCTATACACGCATTAAATAAGTGCAGGTATTTAAGACCGAAGTGACATATTATGTCTATCGGTGCAAATTAGCAGTATTTCAAGAGGCGACTATAGGCAAATTACGTGTAGACCTACATAGACCTCAAGATCGATAATTATCGTAATCATAGACTCTAAGCTACTACTTAAAGGCTTATCAGGCTTACAAATAAAAAAATTGCAAGTTATTTAGTTTACATATATCATGCCAAATTCGCAATTTACATTAGTGCTATCTTTGCATCTAGTAGGCTATAGTCACGCTTTTATAGTCCGCAATTAATTTGCAAATAATAGTGCAAATTTGTGTCCCTGGAACAACGATTGCCAAAAGTAGCCTAATCACTGGACATTGGTACAAGTAGCCTATAATCGTTCGACGTCTCGTTCCAACTATGACTCATAAAGAGTAAAGAGTAGTTAAGGACGCTCAGTGATTCCCAAATGCGACGTTTACTTTGAAGTTCAGTTAAACCCCAGAGGAATGTTTGAAAGCTTTAGAATTAGATCCAGTGAATACATGCCTAGCTGTATATTAGCTATGGACATAGTTCGGCCTGTTCACAGGTATTCCCATAACCTATATGCGTTGCAAAGCCATATCAAAGCCATGAGATCAGCTCAATTATTGTTGCCTTCGTTGAGAACGTCATCAGAAGAGTTGGCTACTCGAAGTCTATAGCGAGTCAGGTAGGTTTTCAGTTCTTCCATCAGCGCATTGGTCAAGTCGTTGGAAGGGAATCTACTCGACTTCCGTGCTTTCATTGTGGTAGAGATCGGTTCCGATGACCACCTGGCCTTTGTCTCGTCGTCCACTGATCTCACTGGACCAGAGCAACTGACCGGTGGTTCGCTCTTCGGTTTGACCTTTCCAGAGGAAACGAAAAGGCCGTCTTCCAGTTTCTCTTCCAACTCTTCCTCCAACTCCAAGTCGCTGTCGACTGTCCTCTCCGTAATCGTATCCCATTCGGAGCCGACGTCGTCGTCGTTTCCGACGTTGCTGACTTTGTTTCCGTATTGAAGGATGGAGGAGCAGGCGTTGTTGAGGTTCTCCAGGGAGTCCTTGAGGGCGAGGGTGACGTCACTGAACGATCGACGTCGGCTGGAAGGGGAGGAGGCGGAGACGTTTCTTCGCAGGTGAATAGATAACGATGAATGGCTCTTCGTCCACAGCAAATGCCTCTGCTGACCCCGCTGCAGCTGACTCTGCTGGTCCTGGATGCTACTGACCTCCTGGATGCTGCTGACCTCCTGGATGCTACTGACCTCCTGGATGCTACTGACCTCCTGGATGCTGCTGACCTCGTCTCCTGGTGTTGAATTGTGGTTGATCTGTCGCTGCTTCCACGTATCCTGCGATCTCTGCAGCTGCTCCTTCTTCGGCGCATTCTCAAGATTCGATCCCTCTTCCTTCCTGGAAGTGTCAAATTGTATCCGTTCTTTCTTAAAACTCTGAGGACAAAAAACTTTCATTTGCAGATTGTCATTTTGCACTGTTTGTCTTTGCTTTTGTTCGCGCTTAAGTCCGATGTCATTCTTTTGCATAGTATCAAATTGTTCATTTTGTGTATTCCGTGGACAAGAAAATTTCCTTTGCACATTTTCAGATCGCAAATGTGTTCTTTGTCCGTTTTTTAAATTGTCAGACAACAACTGTTCTTTCTGTTCTTTTTTAAGCCAAAAATCTTTATTTTGCTGAAATTTTAATCGTAGCTGTCCATTTTGTCGATTTGGAGGTGAAGCAGGCTCAGTTTCTAAACTATTGCGTTGCATACATTCTGTTGGTTCATTCCTAGACAAGAGATCTTCGCTTCTAAAACTGTCTAACTGCAGGTTCTGTTTCGGTCCATTCTTAACAGAAGCAAGTTTCTTTTGCAAAGTCTCCTTATTTAGCGAATGATCAGCGCGTGGCTGTTGCTCATTCGGTGCACACTTATACCTAAACTTTTCTGCCTCATTCGCTTTATCTGACAGCTTTTCTTCGCTCTGTGTCTGTTGCAATTGCAAATTGTGTGTCTTCCCAAGCCGTTGCTGTTCTTTTGGGGCTACTTCCTTCCGGAGTTGGCAATCATTCTCCGATGATTTCTGCTTATCAGTTGTCTTATCCAACAGCTGTACTGGCTTGCCTTCGCATTCCTTCAGTTGTCGTTTCGATTGCGGTTTTTCTAATTGCTCTCGTTCGTTGTTTAGCTTTTCGAACAAAGCTTTCTTCTTGTTTCCTTGATCAAATAATAATTGCTGATCCTTTTTGGTCGTGTCGAACAATTGATATTCATCTGCTGGAACTCTTTCAAACAGTTGTTGTTTGGGTGGTGGATTTTGTAACAATCGTTCTTTCGTCTGTTCTCGTTCCCTTTGCACTCGATCACAACATCTTATCTTCTCTTGACCTTGTTGCAATGATTCTTTGTAACAAGTAGACAGAGTAAGTTCCTTCTTGACTTCCGTCATATCGCTCGCTCTTCCGTTGCCTATATTTACCGTCTGATTTATTGTAACTGGAGTTTCTCGGTGTTCCAGTGTCTTCTGATCGTCATCTGCTTTGTCTACAACGCCTCTAGAGTTGTCGTTGTTGTCGCTTTTGTGAGTTGTGGTGAACTGTGAGGCATTCGATTTTAGTCGCTGTGACGGCTTCAAATCGTTTTTAGACAAGCCGACCTTCTTTTTCTTTTTCTCTATTACTGGTTTTCCGCTGATTTGAGCCCATGGATTTGATCTACTGTTGTTTCGATTTCCTTTTGTCTTATCTTTCATGATTTTCTTTGCCTGACGCGCAACCGTAGGCGACGCTGCTCTTTTGACTGCAGGAGAAACCATTTGATCAGAGGACAGGGATGGAATATTTCTGTCAACGGCTTCTGATCGACTGTCATCTTCGTTCGATCGATTCTGATTTTTTGATGAAGCTTCCGTGTCTGTAATGGAGTGATCAAAGGCAGCAGCAGAGGCTGGCTGAATTGGTTGCATCGGAGAAACTGTAGGCCTTCCTTTCTGAAGCGACGACAACTGCTCCTTAATGCTGTTCGAATTTGAGGATTGCTTGTTTTTCGCATGGCTTGATTCAGACGAATACGAAATCGATTTCATCGGCTTAATTTTCGCTGCCGATCGCTGGATGGTCGTCAATGAAGCTCTTGTTGGCTGAGTTAGGTCTGGTTCGCGGTCTGCTGCAGGGGTTCGCTGTCTCTTCCCAGACACGTATCTACCAAAGTCTCCAGCAGTGCTTTCACCTAGTTTCGTTGGATGTTCGTTCTTGTAGTATTGTGTGTCTTCAGAAGGTTTTCTTGGCTGTGCAGCGTACCTTCGCAGGTCTAAGGATGTTTTCGTCTGCTCAACACTCTTGCCCGACCTTGAAGTTTCTGAAGATTCAGTTTGTTGAGCTTTGTTACGCAACTGTTCCTTTGATACAACTCTATTTTCCTCCTGTCTGTCGGATATTCGCCGAGCCCGACTCGACAGCTGCTGCGATTTGCCGTAATTGCGGTAAGGATAAGTAGTTTCATCGTCACTATCACTTTCCATTATTGTACTGAGAGTATGATGTTCTAATGGATCATCATCAACCACTTCAGTTCCCTTCTGTGCTTTATGACAACACTCGCGATCGGAATCGTCTGGATAAGGAATTCGCATGGCAGGCCAAGTTATCTGTGAGTTTTCGACCATTTTACCATTCTGTCGATTTTCAGGATTTTTAAATGGATACACGTATTTCTGTAGATCTCTATTTGATCTTTCATCAGTTTGAGAAAGGTAAAATTTTCTGCGCATATTCAAATTGTCAGAGGCTTGATCTTTGTAAACCTGGTTTATATCCAGTTGTGGATAATTCGCTGACTGAGACGAATGTACGTTTAATTGGTATGGATTGGAATCACCATGGTAACCTAACGACGGTGTCTGAGCAACATGTCGGCTACGATAGAGACTGTCGGACCTTCGAGTTGGCTGAACTGAACCGCGAGAGTCAGTCGACTGAGTCATCTGACGAGACTCAACGGTTTGAGTCGACAGTGATCTCTCATCCTCTGGTTGAACTTCGTTGTTGTGTGACGACGCCAGATCATCAAGGGAGCGCGTTCCGTAAACATTTCGAAAAGGCTGTGACTTCTCCGATCGCTCAGTCGATTGTGACGATCCGCGGCTGTCACGCCCGTCGTAACGGTCACGCTGCTCGGCCATTTCAACCGGGTGACCTATTTGAGAATTTGTTACTGAAAAGGTAGCATCGTAATCGCCAGAATAGAAAACGTACTGCCCTGTATCATCTCGCATCGGTGGTCTTGAGTCGTATACGACACTATAGGCTCGTCCCAGACCGAGAGGATTTGCGTTTACTTTGTTGTTGCGTTCAGAGGATGATGGAGTGGAGCGATTGCTCGTCAGCAGAACGGACTGTGTATAGAAGGGATCATTTCTCCATTCCTCGTCCGGTGGCGCTGGTCCCTCAGGTAGGCGTATAGGTCGAAATCCGGGAATGGGCGCCGCGACGTCATTCAGAGGGGAACGAGTCATAACGGTTTCGGTTCGCATGGCTTCTTCGGCGTCGATCGGGTTCAGCGTTTTCGTTGCTGAAGCAGACCTGTCTGCTGGTTCAATACGTTGGCTCAACTGCAGGGCGGCTACGTTATAACCCTCCACCGCAGCGGTCGTGTTAGGTTGTGGGGGTTCGTCCGCCTCCTGCAGCTGCCGACTAAGCTTACCCTCGTTACCTTCTGCAGGAGATGCCTGTCCATCCTCGTCTTGCCTCCTTTCAGCTGCTGATGCTGCTGCTGTTGCTGCTTCTTTCTGACAGAGCATCACGTATTCTTGTCCGTCGACCACGTGACGTTCTAGTTTCACCTTCTCCAGGTCTCCGGTTGGCGTCCTTACCAGTCCCCACTCGTCGTTCGTCTTCGGTTTTGCCCTGTGAGATGATCGAGTACGAAAGATATAAGAACTGATTCTTCACATAGATTTCAGTCTAAAATAAGCAGCTCTATGTAGATAATATTTTGCATGCTTTCGTCGCTACAAAGCTGCTTCAATAGTATTTCTGTGTTTTATAAGCAATGCAGTAGCCTACAATCGCAACTTTATATTGTCCTTCCAACAGTCATTTCACAAGTGCACGGAATCGCACTGCGAAGCAGCTGCGAGTGAAGGACTTTGTCAAAGAGGTAAATTCAAACCCGCAATCATCCGATTCAAGGCACAGAATATAACCTATATACCACAACGCCCCACCATAATGAACAGTTAAATTATAATCGGGAGATTTCTTTAATTAGTATTTTCTAACATTAATTAGTTTCATTCTTCCCTGGTCCATCATTAGGGGCATTAGCGGGAATGGGACGCAGTCTTCGTCCATCCACCTGTACCCGTTTGACTTAAAAGACCTGCACTTCCAGAAGCGCAGTTTTAGTGCATTCATACCAAGTGATTAGAAAACTTCAGTGGCTCTTTAAAGGGCAAAACAGGAGAGAGTATAATATGCCATGGAGCTATTTCCAGTTTCTGTGGTTTCGGCGATGAATTGTTGAGACGGAGAATGAATTCATTGAACGGAATAATTGGATTGGGAATGGCCGGCGAAGATAAGCTGGAGAGATTGGAGTGTCTTGAAGGTATATGTAGAGGGATGTCGTCAACACAATCATACTATCAATTATGGATATTTAGTGCAAAATAAGCTGAGTGCCTGGTGACGTATAAATGGATGAAAAACATCTAAGAGAAAATCCTTGCGAAATTCCGAGGTCTAACTAAGCCTTCCGATGATATTACCAAAGGATATGAAAAGATTATAGATACGGTTATTCAATTAAAGCGCGTTATCACATGAACTGACATTATACTCGAATGGCCGAATTTCAGTAGGATTTTCTTAAGTAAATTACGGTTTTCCTATAAGGCTTGCAAACACATACCAAATCAGGTAAATGCAAATATTGTCCAAATGTGGGTGAAATTAAGACTAATAATGCTCCAGATTTAAGCATGACACTCGGGAAAGTTTGATTAGGCCCACGTAGGGAACTACTTGGGACCCTTGTGTTTCGTTTTAAAAACCTAACAACCCGACTGTGATTATCAGTATCATAGACAAAAGTGCGCCTCTATACCGACAAATAACGTGCATCTTGTTTCAAATTTTCACTATGTGATTTATTTATTTTATTTATTCACATATTTTATACTGCCCCTTCAAGTCTACTATTACTCAGAGGCGGTCTCTACTACAGCCAAGAGGTGCGTCGGAATTTACACGCCAAAGTACCACGAGCAATTGTGAGTGAAGGACTTGCTCAAGGTTCATACGCGTGATTTTGTCTGAATCAAACCTGCGACCCTTCGAACGCAAGGCGGCGACTATCCAACTGTATCACGATGCTCCACATAACGCCCCACGACATGTAATTTATAACGCCTTCTGGCTCTTAACATATAGGCCCTAGACCTACACGTATTATACGCCAGTTAAGAGCGTCGGGGACTAATAATGGTCCCTGGGTTAGTGGGTTAGACTAACCTGTTGCAGCAGCAGATGACTAAGGTGATGATCAGTGCCACTAAGCAGACGGCACTTGCGACGGCCACACAGATCATCCATACACTATTAGGCCACGAGATAATTGAAGCTGTCAATCAGAAAATCAGAATAATTATTATGCACACTTAGTTAACTCACACGAGTAAAATGTAGGAGAATAAACAGTCAGTTATCAATGCCAACTATCGATCTACCAATACAACAGGCAAGCAGACAGACAGGCAGACAAGCGGCAGAAAACATGAAGTATATAGCTTATAGTGGTTTTCTATGGAATAGGCAATTCAGGCATGGGCATTCAGAGTAACATTTCGGAGGCGTTGGAGCTGCCATGGATGTTATCAATCAATCAATCAATCAATAAAAGTAATTTGTATAGCGGCTCTTCAAGATCTCTACTCAGACATGCGGGACATCTATATAAGATCTTACATTGTCTCAAGTTACCCGCATCATCTGCAGCGACTTCAATAAGCGCTTTAGCTTTATGACGATACTAGCTGTAACTTAAAATTACGGTTTATTTTAATCAACGACGACCTAGTGAATACAATTTCAAATGCGCTCGCCCAATGATGTGTAATATGGACATTCGCGAAAAAGTTTTCAAGATATTCAGAAAAATCTTAATATCTGGTGAGCTATGATCTGACGAATAATAATCCTCATTATTTTCATAATCCTCATTTGTTTCAGTTATGTGATGGTGATTAATTGTCTCCATCGGTTTCACTACATTTATCGTGCTCAGTTTGTAACTTAACGATTGTTAGTTACTCAATCGCGAGATTTATGAACTCGCTGGGTTCTTTCTTATATTGTGAACTATGCTTATCTGGTTATTGGTTAATTATAATTTCCATTGGCTTATGCTATAATGTTTCATAATGTGCATCATGTATATTGTACAACGTATATGCTTGTTACTTAACACTGGACGTGATTGTTCATATAGTTATTGCTTGCATTTGGCTACAGCACTTCTTTGCCTAATTAAATGTGATTCTACTATTGATACTATTTCTCATCTTTTTGTCAGTTCTCATCTGATCTCAACACTTGATATATATTTAGGGTTACCCAGGCTCTAGCGGGATTCATCCCTT
>JAQFXW010005853.1:0-10152 GCA_034693945.1 Dendrobaena attemsi
CCATAAATAAATGTTAAGAATTGGCGAAGTTATACGCGTGCAAAGTCTGTGCATTTATGCTGGCCCACCCTGTATATATGTATATGTATGTATATATATAAATATATATATGGACAGACTGAATTCGATATCAATTCGACATGCATTAATTCAAGCATCGATGACACTCTTTCGAAACTCGACCACATCTCCATTCATTTGGTCAGACATTTAGCGTTGTGATCCTACCTTAAACCACCCTACATTTATGTTAAGATAAGCGAATATAAAGTGACCAAGGTCTAAACGTTGTACCCTCTACCTCCCCATCACATGTATTGAGAGATGGGTTATTCGGGGGTGTTATCTCTGAGCGCACTGACTACGAGGCCCATATCAACAAAATTTGCTGTAAACCCCGACAATCCATGTTCGCGCTATACGTGTTTTAGTTTGCATAGTTAACACTGTTTGATGTTTTTCGATCCTTGACTATGGCACAACCAATATATCTTCATACTTTCAATACTTGGAGGAGATTTGTTGATGCAATAGAGCGAAACCGTCTTAACGGTCTCTTGACACGCTATATAGCTGTTTGCTGCTGATAAAAACCAACTTTGAAGATCTCTGCATGCTTGTCTCTTTTTAAATCAATCTCATTAACGCATATTATATCCTTCACGGCCACCTCCTACTCGTAAAGCCAGCAATTATAACATTTGATATTCCAACCCTCGTCCTAAACGACACCCGCCTTAACAGCTGATCTGCCCCTGCCCTGACCTCCTGGAACTTGACCTCGGACCACCACGGACTTTTCTCATTGACTGCTCTTTTGACCTTACGCAGCGCTCGTGAATAAGCTGGTGCCCAGCGCTTAGCTTTACAGAGCGCTTTAGAAGTGTCGAGTTTACGATTACGATTGATTCACAGGCCACATGACGCATGCCCTTACCCTATAACTGGAGTCGATACCTTTTCTAAGTTACTAGCAACAGTCGTCGTGTAGGTCTATGACACGGTCGCATGTAAATCGCTTGCTTCCCCGCTACCCATGATAACTGTCTGGCTAAGACACAAAAAACCGGACGGACGGAAGGACAGCAGAGGACATTCATTATACAGGACGAATAATTGTACATGCATGTAGGTAAACGACCATTATTCACTGTCTCATGGATTGCGCTAAGACTCAAATTAGTGTTCCATGCATGTCCATGCATAATCCGCACCTCGTGTCGTCGGATACCGTATATAACTATATATTATGCATCACCGTCTGCCTGCATGATGGCGCTTTGCGTTCGCGTGACAGTGTAGACAGTACGTATACGCCTGTCATCTATTACGTGTATAATAATTATAGCTATTAACCTGTTATAGACTTCTCGTCGTTTGCCAGGAAGAACATAGAAATTAATCATCGCACGTGTAAATTGTACGGATGGGCCTATACAATGTATTGCACATGTACCATAATCTAAATGTCGATCATTGTGTCTAGGTCATTATATTAGTCACGGTAATTCACCACTTGCAGCTAGCTCTAAAGGCGAACTCTGTGGCGCACCCACTTTCTGAATGGGTAGGGTAAATAAACAAGTTTACTCGCAGGTCATCCACAGATATGTTTTGGGTTTTTAATACAGATTTAACCAAAACTTAATCCGGAAATGTGTCGAAGTTAACACGCCTAAGCTCGTAGAGCATTGTGAGTGAAGGATTTGCGCAAGGTCCCTAGGCAACGGCTAGGGTGAGAATCTAACTCACGACCCTTTGGACGTAAGCCGGCGACTATCCAACTGCGCCACCACGCCCCAATTATAAGCGGCCCGTTTATAAATCTCAGTTGGGCAAAGGGCGAGGGAGGGCAGCTGCTCCTATAGCTTAACCCATCGATGGAGTCTGGAGACCCTTCATCACTGTTAGGCTTCATGAGATCTTTCCTTTCTGCATCTATGGTGTCTACTGTGCATAGAAGTTAACAGGCGATATTACGTACAGTAATATTGGTTTATGTTGGAAGTGATATTGAAACGCTGAAAGACATTGATGTGAAGGCAGAAAGGGTGGATTGTAAAGAAAGAAAAGGGTAAGTGATTGTGTTAAGCGACTCTTTGGCTTCGACCCTGTTCATTCTTCAACGAATCGATCGGGTGAGATCCTTCGCCACCGCTAGTCCGTTTGAATGGACGCCACGCCATTTTAGGTCACCGTGCACGGACCGTGATAGCCCGAGAATTTAAACTCTGAAATAAACCGGTATCGGTCCTCGAACAGCAGAAGATTGTGAGAACCGGTCTGCTCGCTTACCGAAGTAGCTAACTGGGATAGTAAGAAGAGGAACAAAGACACTAAGGATTGGAGGCGGAAAGAGAAATGAATAGAAGAGAAAAGAGGGGGGAATAGAATCTCATGTAGATGGATTCAGTTGTCTGAAGTTCATTCATCTGTCACTCTTATTCTGTTTCACTCTTTCTATGTCTCTATATCTCGACCTGCTATTGTGCATTACATTGCATCTGTTTAACTAATTTTAAATTTCTATAGCCCCTCTTCAAGTCTCCTTCTACTCAGAGGCGTTCCCGACTACAGTCGGATGTAGCACCTCATTTACTAAGCCATCTTGCGAATGAAGATTGAGTCTACCTAGGCTTGTGGAATTGAAATTTCTCGATTTAATTAATAGTTGCCTAGCTCCATGTATGTCTAATCATCGGTGTGTGTTCGTGTGTGTGTGTGCGTGTGTGTGTTCGTGTGTGTGTGTGTGTGTGTTTAGTCGGTGTGCCTTCTCAGCTTATCTGCTTGTCTGACGCGATAGACGGCAGAAAAGGCGTCGTCATCGATCGATTGCTCTGGGATCGGTTCAATAATGTATTAAGTGCAGCAGGGCTGAGGCAGAGGATGAGGAGGATGAAGAGGAGGAGGAGAAGGAAGAGGAGGAGGAGAGCTTCGTGGGACGTTGAGTGAGGGAGGGAGGAAGGGAGGGAGGGAAGAGCGGGAGCGAGATGGTGGTGGGAGAAGCGCCCTCTGCAGACGGTGACCATGGGCGCCAGCGGTGGCATTTGGCCATTGATAAGCCACGACCAACAATTAGTCGTTGCTCTACAGCCGTCAAATGCCTTCGTGTTCCTTCCGATGGAGGAGAGACCGTTTTATTGCAACGCTGCATGCACGCACACACATGGACCAATATGACGAAAGACGAAGACTTTATATAAACGACGAGACCCATTTATAATTAAATTTTCGCCTATAAATATATTGTATGACATTTGGCATTAAGCTTATATGAATATAATTACATGCAATATTACGTGTAGGCTGTAAACTACATTTTACTATAGATGTGAGCACGTGTATAGTCTACAATCTACATTTAGGCTAGGCCTAACGATTACATAAAATATCATGGTTGAATTGGGAGCGCATCTGAGTCGGTTCCTTGAAGGGCGCTATACAAATTCTTTGAAACGGATCAAATGAAATGAATGAATGTATAACGTATATTATATAAATAGAAGTGTATGGTTGCCAGCATTGCATGGATATCTATTTTGACAGGCAATTGCGCATTTCCGTTCCTACATATGAATGCAGCGAGGATCAGTCTTATAATATAGCGAGGATCTATTCGAAAGGCAGCAGCTTTAGATACGAAGTATAATTATAGGCCTTAGCTATATATAGGCTTCGGCGTCTTCAGATTCTTATAGGCTCTCAAGAAGGAGGACTGTGCAAATAGGTACAACTGCGTCTACAGTATAATTATGCTAGATAGAGTGCCTGAAAACCTTGTCCTTATACGAGATCTATTCATTGTTACAGTTATAAACGTTGCTGAGTATAGGCCAAAGTTTTTCAGAATGAACTCCGTGTACTCTGGTAATGCCAGACTCAGGCCAGGATTAGCGAGGAGGGACGCTAATCACTTTATTATTATGACCCAGAGTCGCAGATCCGTCAAGCAAATAGCTGACCAATTTGTTCGGCTTTCCAAGAACAACGCTATTATATTAGGGCATTAGACCATACAAAAGCATTGACACAGAAGCAGAAACATACCAATGTAAGTAACAAGATAAAATGTTGGTATTTATATAGCGCCCTTAACACTTACACTGCAGTGTCAGGGAGTAAATTATTCAGATCAGCACTCAAGAGCGTCTATATAGTTCGAAGAACTTAGGACACAACTGTAGACAGTCAGAACGTTATTGTCCATGCATGCATTTCAGGTAAGTAGACGCAAATACAGACTTAACAGTAGACAAATAGCGACGCTAGCAGGAAATGTAGGTGATCTACAAAGAATGATGGATCGACTAAGCACAATCTCAGCAAACTACAACATGAAAATAAACATCAAAAAGACAAAGGTAATGAGAATAAGCAATGAGAATAAACAAGGAAAGGGATTCAACTATAAAAAAATAGAAATTTATGGAGAGGAAATAGAACAGGTGAAAGAATTTTGGTAATTGGGAAGCTTAATATCAAATGATGCCAAATGTCACAAAGAAATAAAGAGGAGAATAGCGATGGGTAAAGAGGCGTTCATAAAAAGGAAAAATTGCTGAGAGGATGGATACACAGAAATCTTAAGAAAAGAATGGTGAAAACACTGATATGGAGTGTGACACTGTATGGGGCGGAAACGTGGACAGTGAGAAGGGAGGATATCAGAAGGCTCGAAGCGTTTGAAATGTGGATCTGGAGAAGAATGGAGAAAATAAGTTGGACAAAGCATGTATCAAAGAAAAAGTACTGAAGTTAGTCGGGGAGAAAAGATCTCTACTGAGCATAATAAAGAAGAGACAAAAGAACTGGATAGGACACTTGCTGAGAGGGAACTCGCTACAGAGAGAAATAATCGAGGAAAGAATGGAAGGAAAAAGGAGTAACGGAAGACCCAGGCAAAAACTACTGGATTGGATGATGGAAAATGGATACAAAGAACTTAAGGAAAGAGCACAGCAACGAGAAGAGTGGAGCCATTGGACGTTCGGACCTGTCGGAGGGCTGAGAACTTGAAGAAGAAGAAGAAGATATCAAGTATCTGAATTGGTGTGACATTTCGAACACTTGCCTGAGACTGAGAGAGAATAGGCCTTTATATGCTGTAGACTACCTGCCTGGATTATGATACTTTGTATTATGTAGTGGCGCTATATCAATCAATCAATCGCAATTTGTATAGCTATAATTATAAGTATTCGGAATAGATTGAATTAGATAGATAAGATGATATTAGAATAATTAGAGACGACACTGGTGGGCCTATCACACTGCCTATGTCACCTAAAAATATTACATCATGTAGGCCTAAATGTCGCCCTGTACTTCACTGTTTACTTTCTAGAGTTATCATTAACATACCTTACGGTTGACCTTCAATGCGTAATCAAATAATCTTACTGTAATTGGTAGATTTAAGATTATAGCAAGCATCGCCCGCGCAAAAAGCAATCAAATCTGAGAGTATAGGCCTACAGTGTGACGTTAAGTGTGGTTAACTAGAAGCTTTCCTAAATTTGAAAAACAATGCAACTAATTATGTATGTGTGTATATAGGAGCATTGTGTTTATAGGAGCATTTATAATAGAGCCATTTAGTAACTATCTTACTGCACGAAGACTTAAAATGAGTACCCAAAGTGCTGTAAGACAGCTAGCGTAAGTTAAGACGCCATAAGTACATGTATTGTATACTTAACATGACGCCTTACTTTTCCCTAACTGACCTACGCCTTATCCTATAGGCAACATGACCTTACTTCAACTCAGTTCATCTCTCCACACGTTAAGACGCTAACCTTTTCCTACTCAGTTCACCTCAGTTCACCTCGCCTGCTTATAATAAGTCATGTCACGCCATCATCTAATCTTATGAACACTGTTGCTTCCTGAGGTTTTCTCCATACATTCCATATCAGCTTTTCAACGCGTTACAGCATTCCATTTCATCGGTACTGGCCCTATCATCATTGTGACTCATGTGTTTTCCAATATATTCTCAGACTCATGGCTTGTCTGACATCTTCTCCACATCTTCAACATCTGAATTGATCCTTAACGCTGGTTCTCTTCGCGTCTTAATTACATCAGCGATGAAACTTCCTATAGTGTAGTTTTTCACGGCCTAACCCTGGGCTATAGATAGATCCCTACGAGGTGGGTCCCTATAGCTTATAGTTAAGAGAGCGCTGGTCGATAAGCTGAGTAGTTGTCTGTCGGCATGGGTTCAATCCCCACACAGGGCAATAATTGTGGGGCGTGGTAGTGTAGTGGTGAAGGGCGCCGCCTTGCAGCCGAAGGGTTGTGGGTTCGAATCCCACCCGCAGCGTAAGGACTTTTAGCAAGTCCTTCACTCACAATTCTCAAGCGCTTCGGCGTGTAAAACTTCGACACACCTGCGGGCTGTAGTCGGGACCGCCTCTAAGTAGTGGTCTGTAAGAGGCGGTATAGAAATACACAAATACAATACAATACTATGCAACAGGCCATTACACACTATCCAACTGGCCATCAGCTCATTGGATCACAACATGATGAACAAGAGTAAAGTCTACTAGCACTGATTGTAACTCTGAAACCTTTTGTTACAATCAGTAACAAGAGACTCATTATTAAAGCTGCCGACTATTGCACAACAACATATCGACCTAACGTGAAACAGTCCATCAACTCAGAACAAGCGCTGTCGTTGAGAGTGACTAAGAGTAGTAGCGGACTTGTACAGGCGCTATAGAAACCTCAGAATAATTAAATTAACTATGCTATACAAACGTGTTCCTCCTGCAATACTCTTCAACTGACCTAATTAATAAACTCTGCAGGTGTAGACATGTGTGTGTTTACATCATCACTAAAGACTACAATCTGGTGTATCTGGAAAGCAGACTGGGACCTCTCTCCACCCACCCCACCAGCCACAATCTGTGCTTGTCTGAACATCGCACTGACTCACCGTGAGCAACGTTATTGATGCAGTCCAGATATCGGTTGTTTTCCTCGTCATACATGTACTGGCCTGACGCACGGACAATTTTTATCGGATCGGCTTTGAAGAAGAGTTTGCATGATGGCCTAAAACATCGACAAAGCCCACTTTGAGTAATTAATTAAGATTCAACTAATCATACAATGCATAGCAGACAAATGGCTTGAGGTCCGTTCTTGCTGGATAGAACTTGTTTAAGACCTCAGACACACATAAGTAATTTGCGCTCAAGATCCAACCCGTTTGGACTCTCGAAGGTTCAATGCGGTCTTACAACAGTACGGACTGACTCAGCACGTTGACGAACCGACCCACAACCGCGAGGCTGGTTGGACGCCATCGTGACTAGCGACGACATCTCTCTTGTAGGACTGGAAGTCTTTCCTCCTACTATCTCAGACCATGGACTCGTCATAGCCACGGTTCCATTCCTCCATGCCAAACCGATAAAATCAGTAAGGCATGCTCGGGCATGGCGGAAGCTCAACCGGGTCGCTTTCGCCCTGAATGATGCGCTGGCACCGAGCGACACGCTGGACTCAATGATGGTCACGTTATTCCACATCTCGTGCATTCACTGAGCGCCGCAGCGTGCTCTCTCCCTGGTTCGACGCTGAATGCCGAAAGTTGTGCCGCCAGGCTCGATGTTTGGAACGTGTCTATCGTGGCACCAAGTCTCCGTTTGATAGCGAGGCTTGGATCCGCTTTGTCCGCCGGTTGCATGAACATTACAGGGAGCGTGAACGCAAGTACTGGGAGGCGAAGATCACTCGAAACTCAAAAGATCCGAAGCGCCTCTGGTCAAATTTCAACAATCTCCTGGGGAGAAACGGCTCTGCCCCTTGTGCAAACATCATCTTCTTATCTCCAATACAAAGACTAAATGGCTCAACACTTAGGCTACACTAAACCGTCAAACTCCATTTCAACAGAAATATCCAAAGAGGAGTCAGATTCAAAACTTCTGCTTATGAGCGAATCAACAAGATACGTCCAATGATATAAGAACAGTCAAATTGTTTCTCTAACACTACTTAGCATAAACAGAAGCAGACAATTATATCAAATGAAGTTTTCGCTGGCCTGACACCAATTGTAGGCAGTCTTATGCTACATATATTCCCGATAAACCCAGAGAATAAGTCAGCAATATTCCTTTCCAGTTGTGCTTGTTTTCTAGGGTTCAATCTGATACAGTTTACATGCACCTCCAAACTGCTTTTTTACCCATCCTTGGGTCGAGAGCGTTTCTGAGTAGTCGCCTTAACCCTTTTAAGTTGAATAGGAAACCCATACCATTTACTACCTTCCCAGCATTAAAAGGTTAAAGGGATAACCCCCAAATCAGTGTAATGACTGATTAGGAAAACTTAATAAAATCAGTCACAAAAGTCTTACAATTAACTAAGTGTCATGGAGAAACAAGGGTTAGTGTTATTTCACAGCGACATACAGTGCATCCATCCAGGGTACCATCCTCATGTAATAGTTCCTCAGCTAACTAATAATGCACACTCATTTTGAGGTGTATGACAGAGCCTTGGCTCTAATTAGAACAACACAACAAGTGTTATCTCTGCCCCCCAATGAGCGCAGCATCTATTGCCGGCTTTCTGTTTAGCCTCCTGACCTACATGTAGCTATCCTGATAATGGAACATGTTTACCATTTCTCTCGCATGTGGCCCTGAAAATATCCACATTTTTATTCTGAACACCATCAACAATCAACATCGTTGCAAAGTTGGCTTTCAGGCACGAGTTGCTCTTAACACTTGCAAATGCTTGTTGAACCTCACAAGTATTCACTTGTGCTTCAACTCAATGATAACGATCAACCTATTCCTGCCATCACATAAGTAAGTGAGTAAGTAATTTGACTTAAAGTCCAGTTGGGAAAGTCTTTTGACACTTTACACTTATCAAGGACCGTTTATACTTTTCTGTTTTGCTCATTTCAGGAGCCATTGCAAAACTTCAACAGGATGACCACAAGAAGTTAAAGTTAACCAAACCACAAATTTACACAAAAATAAAATGACACATCTTACAGTTGGATCGACCACAGTTGCTTCATTCTTGTTGATCCTCCTCTTGTGGTCTTCTAATGATGACCTTATAAAGTTCCGCTATCAATTTTCCGGCATATCGGGCACCTTCCTTAGTTTGCCTAATCTCTGAATAGCATGTCCTATGTCTTGCATCTCAAAGGATCTCTTACCAAAATTGCTGCTCTAGTCTCTTTCTGCATTTTTCGTTCTGCTCCATCTTACCTACACCACTCTTTGCCATCCAGTGAGTCATAGTTTCGTATGCTCACTTGGCGACCATGCAGTGCTGAGCATTCTCGGTTGTAGGCCCATCCACCTCGAATAACCTCTCACATGAGATCCGTTTACCTGCCGTTCCTACTTGCCAAAGTGGGCAAAACTCCGAATGGCGGTCCCTTAATTTCATTACGTACGCATTAAACAAGCATTACAATAAGCAATGAAAGATGAAATGAAACAGAAGCGGGATGAGAAACAAAGTTGTCTGTGATATTTGATAAAGCTAGAAGTGGGATGAAGGATGAGAATAACAGTAGCGAAACAGTAGTGAGAATATAGATAATAGTCGATAGATGGAAAATGTTGATTATAAAATAGAAGAGAGATGCAAAATAAAAAAAGTTTGTAGCAAAATAAGAAGCGGGATGACTGATGTTATTAGTAAAATTGTTAATTGTAAAACAAGAAGTCTGAATACAGCTTGGAAATTATATGATATAATATGGGTGCTATCAGATTTTGGGACTGCCGCTCGAAGTTTTTTACAAAAGTTGTTGGGTTTCTAGGCCATTAAAGTCTTTTAAAAGTGTTTCCTCTTTAGTTGTATCACAGCTGATGCACCTCTGAATAAGTAGTTTAAGCGGCACTATATAAATGCCCAGAAGGAATGAATGAAATAAGGTTGTTCTCACTTAAATATTAGATTGTTGGGTCCTTGGAAATTCAATTTCTGATTTTTCTTATTAGAGAGTTACAGCGCACCTCTGGAGGCTCTGGTTTCGTACAAAAACCTTATGATTTCCGTTTTCGGTTTCCGTTTTCAGTCGAAAATAATTCAACTAGCATACTAAAACTGTTTCTGTTTCATAGTGCGAGGCCCAGGCCCAGGTCCATTGCC
>JAQFXW010005854.1:0-10152 GCA_034693945.1 Dendrobaena attemsi
GCGGGTGGGATTCGAACCTGCTACCTTTCGGTTGCAAGGCGGCGACCTTCACCACTACACTACCGCGCCCCACATAGTTGTATAAATGAAGGAATAATTGTGTCTTCTGTTCTATTCATAATTGCAGTTGAATCGACGCCATGTTCCACCTGCAGAGGTCAGCTCCGTCGTCGACCATCATTCTCATGGTTCTCGTCTTCATCATTTCTGTAGCGCTATTAACGGTGGCCACCGAGGCTGAGATGAGTGGAGTGATGGGAGGACCTCCTGAACGACCGGATGTGTTCAGAAACCCAGAAGAACTCAAGGAATACCTGAAAGCCCTCAACGACTACTTCGCCATTGTTGGACGACCAAGGTAAACGGCGGTTTAATCAGTGTCTTTATCTGAAGAATGAATTATACTTATTTCAGTTACCGATAGATTTTAGGTTGCAACTATAATAAAGCGAATAGAATAATGCGTCAAGTAATTTTGCAGAATACATTACAATTAATCTTTACTTGCTTCTCGTGCGATTAAAACTGCTCTATTTGCCTAAGTTAACACTTAAAACCAATTAAAGATAGGGGTCGGCAGCGCTCTATGTTAAATAAATCTACTAAAACAAAGTTCAGGTTTCAAGTGTTTTGCCTATAATATGGTGTCTCTGTAGAAATGTTCATTCTGTTATCACTCGCACATAGAATGTTAATGACGGGCAATTAAAACTGCTCTATTTGCCCGCTATTAATCCTTGCATTAAATTGCCCGTCATACTACTGTACTGACAACTCACATTCATTCCCGTCTTGGCATTGACTTAACTGTACTCGAAATCTCAACATTTCTAAAGCTCCACTCTAAAGCCTAGCGCTGAGCACCAGCTAATTAACGAGCGCTGCGTAAAGAAGAAAGATCGTGGTGGTCCGAGGTCGATTTCCAGAAGGGCAGAGGTCAGAGCAGCTGTTACGCGGTGTCGCTTAGCACGAACTTTGGAAGGTGGAGGATCAGAGGAATCGAGGTATGACTGTCTACGGAATCTTATGGGAAACTGAGGCGGGACAAGGTGGGTATGGGAGAAGGATGACGGAGACCGAAAATTTACGAAATTCAGATCATTCGAAAGACGAGGTGCAGCGCGGGATATGGCTCGGTTGGAGAACTTGAGAGATGAATAGTGACAGAGAGACAAAAGATACAACAGAAGAAACGGGAATTTATATATATCCTCGTTGTTCCAACTGATCAATTGATCCAACGAGCACTCTAGTGATCTTCACGAGTCGACTGCAATCTGCTAACGACGTCGCTATTTGTACTCCTTAAAAATTAGCAGATTGCATCATTGCAGATGTAATTGTAGTTTCTTTTTAAGTTCATTAAAGGCTTTTATCTAGCGATCGATATTGTGCATTTATTGCCTACATTACATAACTATTAAGGTGCTATAGGCCTATTATAATGGTTTAGTATTTGTGGGTTAGGTTTGATGTCAGTAATGCGTATTTATCATTCGGAAAGTGCCTTAATTATTGAAGCACTTAAAGGCGCAGCCCAGTACAATAATAAATTAGGCCATAAGTGCGTTTCATTACAATTTTCTAAAGGAGTTCATTGAAGCAGCTGCTGTTTTCCTGAGATTCAGTGATCCGTATTTATCGAGAGAAGGAAGGGTTCGTAAATGAAATAATTTGGATCTGTTTGTCTGCAAAACTTTAGGTTTGGACGAAGCCATAACCGCAGGTCATTCTTTTACAATCAACCAGAAAAATCAGAGATTGACCTAGACAGTAAGTAGGCTTATTAATAGACCGTGATAGTTAGAAAGTCAGAGTATTCCTATATCATTATCATTGCTTATAAAAACTTACTAGAACTAGACTTCTGTCGTCATGCATTATATTGTATTTAGGGATTTGTATAAAATTTCTCATAGTATGAACGATTGACAATCGCTCCCGACTACAGCGCTTATGCTGAATCGCCGGAGCCCCTAGGTGTCTAAACCAAAAGTTGACTCTGTCCTTTGGAGATTCTACGGGACTCGATTATTGGTCTTTAATGCCTTGTGTTCGCGGGTGATCCACTGTAAGCCTACTACTAACTCCTTCCATATATTATGGCAATGTGTAGATTGTGTAGCTAGGTTATGTTATTGCAGGCCTAAGGTGTCTACGGTCTGTAACAGTACTACAGTAGGAACATGTATAGCAAGCCACGAATATCAGTCACAAAGACAATGTCTGCAAATAGAATTCCTCCAACGTTAATCGGTTCACTCATCGCGTCATCGGACAGACATCTGCGATTATAGTCCAACCACAAAACTCTATAACTATAATAGCCTATTTATATCGGTTCATAGGTGACAATTTAACATTTCCGGATATCCGGTTACTGCAGTGCATTGTGACTAATTACTATAACCAGGTACCAACAAGTGCAAACAGTTGACCTGCAGGACAAACTGATGGAGGATCTCGGATGACTAAGCTTGATTCACTAGGCATACTATAATCTTCATGCTTGTGTTACCATTTTCTGAGTAGCACGCGCACGGTGATTGTAGGGAATGTAGGCCTAACAGTCAGTGGTTTCCTGTTTCCACAGTTTATCTGTAACGTACATGCATTCACATCTGGTTAATTAATAATATTATATTGGAGCCCATCTTAGTTGGAACATTTCATACACTATAATACTCAAAGGCTTTCGAGTAAGTGCGCTCTTCTGACTGAATGTCTTGATTTGTTTTTCAAATGTGTTTAGTCTAGAAGACGTCAAATGAATGCGAAGACATCGACGATACAATGAGATCTTCGCCCAACAGGCTTTGTACAAGTGATGCAAATCCAGTTCCAGGCTGCAGTTTGAAGGAGAGCATTTCAATTTTACTCAGTGCATTACATTCTCTTCAGAACCAATTATTATTTATTATAAAACTGCGACGGTTTAAATCGATCGGGGACAATTTAAGTTAAATGCAGACCAACGTTGTTGATGGCCGTAATAGTCACGTGAGGTTCATGACGTTTACATAAATTCAGAAAACAATATCAGAACAATTAAAGAAACATTTACGATAATCTAGTCGTCAATTTGTCTTGTTTTATTGCACCTGTTGCCGATTTCGACCAAATTATATTTCCAACCAGATATTTACTCCTTCTGCTCTCAACGATCTATTCTATTTAATAGAAAATGTTTCTTAAACTATGATAACTGGAGATTGTCATTAAAGAGTGAAACACTCGGCGACAAGGGGTACCGTGATACCAGACCCTAACAATTGGTCCGACGAATGCCACTATAGAGCACCAAAAGGTTTATAAAGAAAATATTCTTACACATTCTATGCAACAATTCTTGGGTTCCTTGGTGCACGCTTGGCAAGAACCAGCCTTTTAAAACTCCTGTGGATAGACCATCAGACTTGAAATCATTGTTGAATCAGTGTGCAACAAATATCTCTTTCCTATTCCCTTGGACGACGACGACGATTCCCTCCCGGAAGAGTCCATGTCCAAAAGAGTCCGTGTCCCTCATCGTCTGTAGCTATCCTCATCCGGATGTGAGCTGAAGAAGTCGTCGATGATGACCTCTCGAATCCAGTCGACATACCTGGAGACCCTCGTGAAGACCCCGGGGACCTCGCTTGGCTTCGAGGCACTCGTGAAAGAAGCTATTCCCACCTGAATCCAGTCGTTTCCATCCTGACAGACTAACGGACCACCGCTGTCACCCTACAGCCAACAAACATCCTAGATCATTGCAATATGGAGATAACATGGCTGGATATATAAAATGTTTACAGTAAAAAGTCGAATCCCTTATCACGACTGCTGTTTGTGGCTCATAGGATAAACAGACATCCTCGTGTTACAATTGTAAGTAAAAAGATATAATTATTAGGTTAGAGCAGACATTTTTATGTCAGTGTTGCAATTATTAGCATTATTCCGTTTAATCACAAGAAGAATCTGGCATAGCATTGTGTATTAAATCCTGTAAGCATACATGTACACAGTAAGTTACTAATTGTGGTATAATTATATGTTAGCCAGTAAGAGTGCAGTTATAGGCCTAGCCTAGGCCTACTCCCAATATACGATCTGCTAGAGGATAAAATTACCCCGCTACACCTTAAATCACTTATAGGCCTACAAAAATATCAGAATATTATGTTGCACATGAAGGTGGAACAATGAAATACGACCAAATTTCTCCTCTGACGAGATTTAAGATTTCTCACTTGACAGTGCAGTCCACTAATAATTATTCACTGGCATTACCACTGCAGCAGCTAACATCACAAAATGATGAAGTTTCAAATGTCTAAGTCCATGCTTGTGACACTGCCTATAGGCTACGTAAGGGTGGTTGTTTTAGGAGTAATTTTTATGACAATTTAGCACTATGACTATTTTTTAAGCACGCACCATGCAGCTTCAACGGCTTGTCGTACAATTTATCACCTATGTTAATTTCAACTTCTTATCTTGTGATAAGCATTTCCACACCTCATTCCACTTCTTATCTCATACTAACACAACAAACAGTGCTAAACGTGGAGATAAACTGCGTTAGAACCTAAAGCCTGCGTGCTAGTCGAAGCGTCTACATAATATACATGTATGTAGACCTATGTCTATCTATTTCCAGTGCGTGAACCTAGCCCACGTAGAGTAGGCTTATGGATACGTACGCTGCAGATTCCGAAGCGGCTTGTTGAGGTTCGACCTGCGCAGAATCTGTGAAGCGGAGATATTCCCCAGTAGGCTGAGCACTGTTGGTCGCTGACTTTTGGCATAATGACGTCATGTGCTACACCTACGACAGGTCCGCCTGTCATCACGAACATATAAACCATGCATTCAAATCAATACACGCAACAGAGCATAATATGCTACAATTGAAGACATTCAAACCATGATGCCAAGAGCCCAGAACGTCGCTTTACAATAATCGTATGATGCCTGTTTATTATGATGTAGGTCTATGCACAGCGTAGAATCTTTAGTAGGCTGTAGTAGCCTAATTAAGATGCACGAATTGAGTGCTGGTAAAGAGGAATAAATTAATTTTATCTGGTTCACTAAGTTGTTCAGTTAGAATGCTAAATTACTTGTCCGCCGGTGAAATAGATTCCGGCTCACTTCCCCAGCACTACTATAGGGTATACACTGCAGAAATCAAGAATCATTTAGACCATAATTATACAGGACTAGCTCTTTTACCCGGCTTTGCCTGGGATTTATTCATATGCACTTCTATGTCATTCATTTCAAGAATTTGTATAGGTCCGTCAAATACTTACTCAGTGGCGGTCCCAGTTCAACCACGTTAATATAGACTTCAGTCTGAGGAAGGCAGTCATGCCATTCCTAGGCAACAGCCGTATCTCCAATGGGAGCTCATTCCAGATGGAGGGCCAACTATACAGAATAGGCCTACTATCATTTCTATCATTGCTAGCAGAAAGTGTAGTAGGTCCACCGCACGGTATGTTTATTTGAACCTGGAATTAGCCAACGAAATAGGCTAATTTTCACGACCAAAGGCCTAGATATCACTTTACTGTTTGCCTGGGCTATATAAAAGATATGTTTATTTATGGGCTTTCTGAATAAAGGACAGGTCCGATACTGCCCGACAGTTAGTCCTACTGTAGCCTACGCCTCATTCAGTAAAGCATCATCTGTCTCGGTCTTAAAATTATTTAAAATTAGTTGCCTACGGTCCAAAATTACGCTTGGAGCGAACCTATAATAAAATTATAGAAATGTGGCGTTAAAGTAACGCATAATTATAATTATAGTGTTACACTTAATTTTACGCAAAGGCCAAATTTGTTTATAATTATTGCAAAATTAGCGCATGCCTATATATAAAATTAGCACGATTTAATAATAATGCGTTTCAAAGGCTACGCAACTTGGTTTACTATCGAAAAGGCGAATCCGAAAGGGCGACAATCAGAAGGGCGACAGCGAAAAGGCGACAAATGGAAAAGGCGACTGGTTAGAAAGGCGACAGTTTGAAAGGGCGACAGATCGAAAGGGCGACCAATAAATAAGGTGAATTCGCGTAAACTTTAAATGTCCATATTTCGGAAAAGTGTTCAATGTATTATGAATAATCTCTAGGGATTCGCAGGGTGTGTTTATTCGCATGAGGAGTGCTTCTAATTTAGTAGGCCTATAACTCCCGGAGTCATTTTATTCTAGAATTAAAGCACTCCGGGAGTCTATTTTCCGGGAGTGCATTGGGACTCCTACACCAGCTCACACATCTCGAATGCTAGTAGACTGCCATAGTTCATGTCGCAAACTTAGGCTATAACTGTCGACCCAGATAATATTTTAGTGACAAAAACAGAAGAGACGAAAAGACATATCAAAATGTAAACGCTGCTTTTCCTGGCAACAATAAACAAATTGATTTCAAATACTTAATCGTATCGTATCAAAGCATTTGTAAAGCACCTGAATCATTCAGAGACGCTCCCAGTGTGCTAGGCCATAAGAAGAGATACAAACATCTATATTTAATAGGCCTTCAGAAGAGCATAAAATGAAGAAAGGCTCCCAGCAGGAAATCATGATCGAGCAATTATAGGCGAAAGAGAATTCCATAGCGACGATCCAATTGATACAAAGGGTTGGAACTGTGCAAACACTGTTTTAGTGCGAGTTACCATGAGATCCAAATAGTCTATATCGGTACCTCATAAGCAGTAGGTCTTTAAGACTAATTATATTAAACCCCAGTTGTGCTTTAGGCTACGTTGAGACTAGGCTACTTAAATTGAATAGGTCTATTACTGAATGGTATCTGAAAGTTAACAACAAAAAAGAACTCATGGTTATGTCTTATACAACACGTTTGGCAGTTTGGTTTACAATACAGACCATATCGTCAATTCAATGAACCACGAATGTGGCATGCTTCATCTGCAAGCTTGATAATTATTGCGAAATGGCTGATTTGAAACATCCTCTGTTATTAAGGCCTACGTGTGTCAGTGTAGCCTATAATTAGCGAATGAGACAACACAGTAACTGATTTTATTTGATTATTTTTCCGTTATAAAACAGCTTTAGCATATTTTCTCGAAGTAGAACTACACTTTATGTAGGCTGCCACATTCTTAAAAATTAAATTTAGAAAGTCTGCTCTAATTAATTCGCTGATTATTCCAGTAATAAGCATGTGAGCATAACGATAGGCCTAATCATATTTATTGAACCCAACGACATCCATTATAATATTACACAGACATAACAAATAAACAATCACTGTTTGAGATTTTTTTTTATTTAAGACCATTATTGATTTAGGTCCCGCAAATGTAATAAAAAACATGTTTGGCGTAAGCAGTAACACAACAAATGTCGGCATTAGGGGGAGGGGTAGCCTAATTATTACTCTTAACTACTCTGCTGAGCCCTCTTAAGCATCCCATCTGTGCATGCTCAACTCTCCTCTTCTATCCTTTCTTAGTTAAGGTTGTGTAATAGTTAATAATAATAATAATGTAATAATTATACCGTATAATATGACGAAAGAATCGGGCTACTTTTCGTCCCCTCCCAACTTTCGGGATTCCCCCTCGAGAAGAGAGGGGCTAGATTACACACTGAAAATCCATGGGTTGCAACTCTTTGCGTATGGCATGCTTTAAAACGCAATGCTCAAGACAATCATATTTTCGGACTGTTGTAACCTTTCTTCGACGAGGATAGGGGCTATAGGCCTATACATCATACCATACATCAGTCGATGGCGAATTTAATTTGAATTATGATGAGCGATATCCCATTACAATATTCCAATCACTTCTCAAGATATTTTGATGGTTCCGCCCGAACCCTTTGGCATTCGTGTACCAAAAACTACCTTGAGCACTAAAGCACGAAATTTTCCCACCAAAGGTCGCAATTTTGTTATCTACTGATTTTTAGTCAACAACAATAAGGCAATAATTAAGCGCGATTGCTAGACCGATAAAGACTGCTGTCGCTATAATCGCTGAAGGTGTGAGCGATCTTGAGCTCATGCAGCTTCTCGGATCGATAGTAACTGTTGTAGTTGGCTCACTCGATCTTGAGCTGACGTAACTGGCCATCGTTACATTTTCAGATGGACCTGAAATGATCATAACATTCTTTATTTTCTAATTTTTTTGTAAAATTTTCGATCACCTACGGCTTCTGGACTTGTTTTTAAGAAGCCCAACTAAAGGATAATATTTGGCGCCTGCAGGATCTACATAATGCATTTCTCACTTACGCCTACAACTAGAACCTTTTGAAGCATTCTGGCATAGGCCTACCTTCTTTCGTATACATGTAATCGTATTCGTAATCTCAGCATTTTCAAAATGCACTGTTTTGCCTAGCGCTGGGCACAACTAATTCACGAGCGCTGCGTAAAGTCAAAAGAGTGGTCAGAAGAAAGTCCGTGGTGGTCCGAGGTCGATTTCCAGATAGTCAGAGGGCGCAGAACATCTGGTAAGGCGGGCGTCGTATAGGACGAAGATTGGATGGAAAAGAATCATAGGAATCTGACTGTTTGATGTGGCAAAACTTCAATTTTGAATGGATACCTTAGCAGTGACAGACAAGTCATCAGCGGCGTAGCGGGGACCGTATTGTTGCCCGGGGCGAGGCCCAACATTTCCGCATTCTGTACTCCAAATCTCTTACGACTGTTTTTAGTCATTCGTCCTAAATTTTGCAATATTACCCTTGCCAAGCCCAAATTTCACATTTTCCCGCCAGTATACGACAATTCTCGGTTTTGCCGCCCCTACCGAGATCTGCAACCTTTAGCGTTTCCCGATCACATTTACACTTATAGCTGTTTCTTTAGTAAAACATAATTTTCACTGCTTTTCTGTCTCTTCAACCCCATTTTGCCGCCTCTACCAAAGTGACGCCTGAGGCGGTTCGCTCCCTTCTGCCCCCCTATTGCTCCGCCACTGCAAGGGAGACGTGAGTCAAGACAAGTTGGGCGCTTGAGAGGGACGAGAGAGGAACAGAAAATTTGCGAAATTCATGAGGCTATACCGCTGTCTGCATCTTGACGTTATATGCTTTCTTCTGAGTCCTTGCGCCAGAAGCGACTCTGAGTAGATTTGCGCTGCGACTTTTGATAATGCGTATAATTTTATGTTATACATGTATGTACTTAATAATAACGCAGTAGTGAGATCCGGCTGCCGTTGTATTGACTTTTGGCTGCAGTGATTGTAGGACATTATGTAATCGACGGCTGGGCTCTTGCTTGATTTAGGCCTGAGTGTTGCACGTGTGTTGTTTTGGCTATAGCTTTTGAGAAAGGCGGGATGGCAAGCTAGAGTAGAGGTTTTGTGCTGACGAATTTATTTCAGTTGTTATTATATTTCTGATTCTGCATCATTTATCTTTGTTTACGTTTGAAAGAAGAACATAATATGTAAAACTCTTCTCTATAGATTGCAGCCATGAGAAATAATTATGACATCTGGCTATAGAAGATATTAGATTACAACATTAGGGTTTATAATATTAGACGAGCGAAAGCTAAGTCTACATGTTACATTATTCCTTTTCCTTATTACACTGAGTGAAGTAGTTAACATTCCCAACTATTATTTTTTTTATTTATTTATCCAGTCAAGTTAATGTTAGTCATCGAATTACATACATCTAATGGAATTATTTCATATAATTGGTAATTACCATTGCATGTAAGTCCATTGAAGTCGAGTGTGTAGCCTTCCGTACAGTTGCATGCATAACTCCCGAGAGTGTTCACACACAAGTGTTCACATCCAGATACGTTCAATTCACATTCATCAATATCTAACGGGAAACAGACGCATTGTGGGATTTAAAATCAACAAACATTAATGAAATTAGTTGAATGCATAAACGCTATGATCTACCTATTTATTAGCCAACAGAATATAATTGAATACACTAATTCATAATGTTTGTTGCATAAACTGAAAGAAATCAAATCGTAAGGTTCCATGCAATATTAGTGCCGCTTTATAGACTTTAATCTTTTTTCACCTGTGCAATTTGTTCCATTAGAATCGAGAAGGTATCCTGTATAGCAGGAGCACGTGTAGCTGCCATTGTTATTGAGGCATATTTGGTCGCATTCAGGTGGAGTTCGTG
>JAQFXW010005855.1:0-10151 GCA_034693945.1 Dendrobaena attemsi
ACTCAGAATTTCTATTTATTTATTTATTCACACAGTTCTATACCGCCCCTTCAAGTCTCCTACTACTCAGAAGTGATCCCGACTACAGCCCAGAGGTGTGACTGAGTTTACACGCCGAAGCACCACGAGCAATTGTGAGTGAAGGACTTGCTCAAGGTCCTGACGCGGCGGGCAGGATTTGAACCTGCAACCCTTCGGTTGCAAGGCGGCGACCATGAATATAGCGACTATGGCGCTATATTTAAGACTATTATTAGTTGGGACCATCGTCGACTCAATGGAAACTTTTGATGCCATGTTCAAAGTGATGCATTTCCATTAAGAACATAATTTTATTATATTGTATTGTATATAATAATATTATATCAGACAAGGCAGAGGAGAAAACAGAGGACAGGACAGAGGACAAGACAGAGGACGAAAAGAGGACAAGGCAGAGGAGAAGACAGAGGACAATAAAGAGAACAAGACAGAGGACAAGAAAGAGGAGAAGACAGAGGACGAGAAAGAGGACAAGGCAGAGGAGAAGACAGAGGAAAAGAAAGAGGACAAGGCAGAGGACAAGGCAGAGGAGAAGACAGAGGACAGGACAGAGGACGAGAAAGAGGACAAGGCAGAGGACAAGGCAGAGGACAAGACAGAGGACAAGACAGAGGACAAGACAGAGGACGAGAAGGAGAACAAGGCAGAGGACAAGGCAGAGGACAAGAAAGATGACACGAGAGAGGACAAGACCTGCGCACACTCAGATAGATTAATCCAGACTGGACTATTCAGGACATCGTATTATAATATTCCTTCTGTTGTCATGGGCGTCTTACTTCCGGGGTGTGACATTGACACCAGGTGTATGCACACCGTAAAACAATTACCGTGTCGCAAACTTCACTGAGTTCAGTGAAGTGTGAAATCACGAGAACGAAATTGGGTACGGGCCTACGGCTTCTATACCCGGGGTCCATGGGTACGGAGAATGGGGCGTTGCCGTGGACCCCGGTTATAGCCCTACGGCTTTTATACCCGGGGTCCACGGGCGTTGCGTATGGGTGCAATCAGTGAGACCATTAAGACGCGCTTGACTGACTTCGCTCCATCGGTCACGCTCAGGCTACGCTTCACATCTCTCAGATATGTCCAGTCAATCGTTAACGGTCTCCCAGAAATTAAGCAGCTAACTAGAAAGAGAGATAACGGATGCAGCCTACACAACGCATTCCATCTCTTTCATAGCAACCAACAGTCGCTGTCATTATTGTCTAATTTGTTAACATGTTAAATTTTAATGACCAACCTCTTGGTTCAAAATAGACTCCATTAATTCCATCTTATACAGACCATGCACGTTCGTGGACACATATATATTCGTTTATTAAATTCACATCGACAGACCGCAACATGATTACAGACAGGTTATACGAAATACGTCCCGCATAGCACGACAAGCAGGTCGGCTTAACAGCGGGTTGGACTTGCACTAATGGACTAAGAACTGGAACACTTCTGGTACGGCCGAACCAGGAGTGGGGGTGGGCGGTCTTATTTTCCAACTAACACAAAACAAACCACACAAGAAAGCGTCTTTGGCGGCTAACAGAAATTTGAAATAAATTAGTGCCCACGTGGGGCTTGATCCCATGCTGCCAAATCAATACTTAGCTTATTGACCAGCCGCTCCCACCACTAAGCTACGGACCCACCCCACCTAGGGCTCAGTTGAATCTATGGCTTAAAACAAACAGATGTTAACGATTATTAACTGAAATCATGATTTGCGATGTAGGTCTATCTGTAAGAAACCCTATATTCTACGCGTAGCCTATAGGGCTATGAATTTGAAGCATTTTAAGCTGAAGCTGCAATGTTTGGTTAAAAGTTGTAACCACAGAGGTTTAATGGAACAACGGTTGTTGTGTTAAGTCATCACTCATCAGTCATAAGTCATTTATTTCGATAACTATTGCGAACATGGTGTTCGTAGGAGCTGGTGAATATAGAGCTTGTGTTGACGTCAGAATTAATCCTTTCTTGCAGCAGTTTCTGTGGGAAAGATGATTCAGCAAGAGGAACCAAGTACTCGTAGCTTTGTTCTGTTCTATAGGGAAAATCCATCATCTGTGAATCGTATTGAGGAAAGTACTTGTGTCCTAACCTCGAAAAAGTCAGTTGAAGGTCGTTTCTCTGGCACCTTTCCAGACACGATCTGTCAAAAGTGTCGATATTATTTTCTCCAAATAGAGACGACATTCCATAGATGTTTGAGCAGTCATAATGTCTGCTTGGGTAATCGACACATCCATTCTCAGAGTATCCAGAATAGTTTAGTGAGTGGTGGCCACGACAATAACTCCCATTTGAAACATCAATCGAGCCTCGAGTGCATGAACTGCGTCCATCTTCTACAGACGAATAAGAACCGCAATGTAGAGAAACCCCATCGCAAGTATAGTCTTCATGTAGAAATTCTCCAGCATGGAGATTGTGATCAGCGTTGCGTGACCAAGATGGAAAGACGTCACGCTCGACTGGCGATGGCTTGCTTGACCTCCGCTGCCTGAATGGTTCAATGAAAAAAGAATCCGGAAGTCTTCTTTCTCTCAGAGGAATTCGGTGTACTCTTTGGGTACCAGAATCATCCAAGTGAGATCTGGAAGTGATGTCGAACAGTTCACCCAGAAGTCGACGTTCCACTTCGACGGAGCATGGATCAAACACGTGATTCATCCTCTGTCGTCCAGTCTCCATGACGACCGAAGATTCAGCATCCTCTGCAACCAGATTGAGGCGTCTATCCAAGGCAGGTGTTCGATGGTTCGTCTGCTTATTGGTGCAGGATTCCATCCGAGTTATAAGGTTTCTTCCTTTTGCGTCGTGACAATCCTTACGTCTTCTTTTAGGACGGCGTAACTCTTCACTACTCGCCACTTGCGTGACACGACGGCGTGACGTGTTGTCAGTCTCTCTGACGTGACGCGTGCAGCTGTCAGCGTCAAGTTCGATGACTTTTGTCGCTGTGTCAGTGTCATCGGAGGTCTTAGCGATGATGTCCAACTGCTTGAGTTGTTTCTGGAGGTACTTCCGGTGATTCACCCTTCGCTGCTTCAGTTGGCTGCGCGGTTGGTCGAGGACCTCTCTGATGCTGTTCGATGCTAGGTCGACGAAGCGAAGAAGACGGACGAGGGACAGATCGACAGAGAAGGACTTGTCCTCTGCTCTGTCCTCTGCCCTGCCCTCTGCTCTGTCCTCTGTCCTGTCCCTCTTCTTGTCCTCTGTCTTGTCTACAGAGGACAGTCTTGATAGTCGTCTGGACCACATACCGTCGTCTGTCTGAGTTACGTTCGCTTTTCGGACACCACTCACTCTCTCTCTGTCTCTGTCTGTCTGTCTCTGTCTCTCTCTCTGTCTCTCTAGCTCTCTGTCTTTGGTCTCTCTATCTTTGTCTCGCTGTCTCTCAGTCACTCTCAGTCTCTGTCTTTCTGTCTTTTTCTCTTCCTAGCCTCGTCTGTTTCTCTGTATCTGTATGTTTTTCTCGTATCTGACTGTCTCTGTGAGTCTTTCTGTCTGTCTGTCTGTCTGTATCTTTGTATTTTTCTGTCCCTGTTTCTTTCTCTTTATGAGACTCGTCTTTATCCACTTCTACCTGTATATAATAAATGTTTAGCTATACTACAATGACCTAAGCAACAATCATGTTTAATTAAATAATTTTTCAATTAATAATTATTATTAATTAATTAATAATTGTACACTGCAGACTGATCTTATGCATCGTTTTGTCTATTCTATATAGACTTAGCATCAGAGTCACCAGAAGTATAAATAAATAGAATAAAGTATGCTGTGGTCTTTCACAGAATATCAGACTACAATTATTTTATCAGTTTAGCCTACTGTTTAGGACACAGCATCAATTGAAATGAATGGCCATTATAAATCATTCACGCTCTTCTAATTGTAAGCCTACAGTTACATTTACGCCTATTGTAATTTTCATATTATACCTGCTGTGTAACAGAGGAATGACTTAGTGACTGAGTATAAGTGTCAAGCAATCAATTGCTCTATCCAGCAAAAGAAGATTTATACGTCACACCGTTAGCCCACGACCTCAGCTGCAGATGCTCTTAGAATATTATTTTTAGCAGGCTATTATTATATTCGGCGAATTATTGTTCTGAATAGAAGAGGGACAGAGTAATGGATAAGACAATGGCAAAGCGCTTTGAAGACCCGAGTTCGATTCAGGCAAGACCCCAGTAAGGTCGACTCAACCTTCATACGCTTTGCAACGCGTTGCAAATGAATTGGTCGCTTTGCATGTGGCTGCCAACGGATGAATTCGACTCCTTTAATAACCCAGCCGCATCGTTCATTCATTCTTTATAATGATTGTAACGGTACTGCGGTCCGTAAGTTTGAATTATCAGTAGCCTAAACGAAGATTGTTATTATTAATGAGAGA
The DNA here is from genome assembly GCA_034693945.1 of Dendrobaena attemsi. Taxonomy (NCBI): domain Eukaryota; kingdom Metazoa; phylum Annelida; class Clitellata; order Crassiclitellata; family Lumbricidae; genus Dendrobaena; species Dendrobaena attemsi. Next base: position 4,460 of record JAQFXW010005855.1, read on the forward strand.
TGTAGAACTACCTGAGAAGATTCTCCGATCCTGTCGCTCTTTTCTCTGGCAACCAGCTGCTGCATCTGACTCCGCATTGCTTCTAAGCTTAACTCGAGCGCATCACCTAAAGCTGACCAGAAAGTCAGTTGTCCATGGCAACGCTTCCGTCAGTTTCAGGTGGCTGCTCAATCGACCATTGGCTGCCGGTACATAAATGTAGCCTATCACCTGTCACCGATCTGCCGCTATAGGAGGAGGAGGAGAGTGGGATGTCTACAGTCCTACCAGTTCAGATAATAGGGTCCATTCATTTAGACAGAGAATAGAGTCCAGTCAGTTCAAATATTAGGGTTCATTCAGTTAAGACTAAATGGTCCATACGGTTAAGACAATACGGCCCACTCAGTTCATACAATAGGCTTCATTTAATTCAGACAATAGAGTCCATTCAGTTCAGATAATAGGGTTACTTGAGTTCAGATAGTAAGGTACATTCAGTTAAGACAATAGAATCCATTCAGTTCCGACAATAGAGTTCATTCAATTCAGATAAGTCCATTCAGTTCATATAGTGTGGTCCATTCAATTCAAATAGTAGTGAGTTCAAGTAATGGGGTCTAATTAGCTCATACAATAGTTCGGACAATAGGGTTCATTCAGTTAATAGACAATAGGTTTAAGCAGCAGAGCCCTGTGTTTTAAGATGCTCTAGTGACTAGTCTCTTCCAAACATTAGACAAAAGTGGTAGTTTTGCAGACTCATGTAACTGTACGTGTACTTAGTACTATCGTCAGAAACTTCGTTAGTAGACTTTTGAACCACAATAGTAGCAGTTCAGCTCTTATGAACGTTCTTCCTCTAAAGTTTAAAGGGTGCTTGAGTTGACACATAATATATAACCAGCCTATATAGTACAACTCAGCTTTCACTTTGCAGAAAGCGTTGGTTACTTTCTCGCAATGAAACACTAGAAACACTTTTAACATAGCATAACAAGGGCTCGAGTGCAATGAGACTTGCAGAAGATGTCGAGGGAGACCACCATTAATTAGTTCAGACACTTCAACAGTAAAACGATATTTATTTGGCTGCAATTTTACTTTACTTTGCGCAATAAACATGATACAATAACCAGCAAGTTCTTTTACAATACGAGCAATGTAATAAACAAAAAACTATTGTATAAATAAAAGTATAAATTTTACAACGCCTTTACAAGGTGCTGGGAACCTCTCTAACTCTGAGTTTACAGCCGAAGCCATGTTCGTTTGGTTCACACTGTAACCCAAACTCCTGCCTCCACCAAAGCAGTCCGGCCATGGCCCCACCTCCAGTCAGCGTGGAACTCTCTCAGGAGTCCGTGCTGACCAGGACAAGCAGACGACTTGGCTCCACTTCCAGAATGGCGGACAGGGAGTGGATGAAGCTGGTCTTCGGATGACGGAGGACGGCGCCTGCGTCGAGGGACAGCACGAGGACGCAGTCGTACCTCTCGCAGCAGACGAACTCCTCGAACTTTGGCCTTGCCAGTCCGTCCTGAATCAGCTCCGTCAGCTTCTCCCGGACGCTCCGGACGTAGGCGAACTTGATTCGGTCGCAAGGATCGAAGAAGGCCCTCAGTGCGCAGCAGACCAACTCGATCTTGATGTTGTAGACGGTCGTGTTCGGTCGGGTGGGCATCTCGACGAACATCGTTGCCCAGAAGTTCGGACTGTCCGTAGCATTGACCGAGCAGAGGTCGAGGTTCGGACCCTCGTTGAAACGGATGTCGGAGATCTTCGGGTATCGGATGTTGGGAGGGGCAGCCGAGGGGGTGGTAGGATCCTGGGAATCGTCCCCTCCTGCTACCGACTTTGTGGGAGGAGACGAGAAGAAGGACGTTTCACTGACTGACCGTTTCGGCTGATATCTCAGGGCGTCCCGGTGAGCGTCGAGGGCTGTTTGGGCGCGAAGCCACTCGGTTGGATCCATTCTGTTCTGGGGAATGCGAGAGAGAAGGCTCTGCATGGGAGACAGAACTGGAAGAAACTTGTAGAACTTTGGCGGAGAGTAGCGACGGACCAATTGGTCGTCAGAGGCGCCTTGACCTCTGAACGCCAACGGAACAGAGTTGGGCGATGATGCAAATGCTGCTGCAGCTGCTGCTGACAATGATGTCGAGAGCGGACTGAGCGGTGGAGGCGTTGGTGATGCTGAGGAAGATGTTCCAAGGGATGAATCGGTGTCGTCATCGTCATCATAGTCGGAGCTGCCACTGACGAACGGATCCTCTCCTTCCTCCAACGCCTTGAAGATGGCATCCATTTCTTCACCCATGTTGCTCAGCTTATGAGCCAGAAGCCCGATTTCCGTGGATGGCTGATCTTTCCCTTGGGCCGCAGTGCCCTGAAGTGGTTGATTTGTATTTGATAGACCCTTCGCATTCGAACCAATCACTTTGCTGAGTCCTCTAAAGGGACAACCACCTTGAACGGGAGCAGTCGGCTTACCTTGACCTTTTTGATTTGTTTTCAAAGGACTTTTGCTGGATCCTTTGAATGGACAGCCACCATTGCCGGAAGGAACAGTAAGTTTGCCCTTCGTGTGGACGACCTGCCGACCAGATCTGTCACCCTGTAGAACAGCCAGAGGGTTCGTGCTTCGTTTCCTAGGGCTGGTTTCTCTGCTGACCGTTGCTTGCCTTCTTTGTGGTGGACACCTTGCGGAAAGTGATTCCGTCCTGTCCGATCTCTTCTTCCACAACTGACTCTTCAGGACGACTATTTCGAAATCCTGCTCCACATCATTTCCCAAAGCGTTTGTGGACGCTTTGGAAGCAGTTTCCATTCGAGTATCCAGTAATATGCTGTTCTGGTCTCCTCCTCGATGAAGTTGTTCGTCAATGGTCGGGTAAGCCTGTGACATCGTTCCTCTTCGATTCAGGTCTTCTGTTTGCTCGGCTGATGCCAATGCAGTCGTCCTACATGGTTTGTAATCAAACGTCACCTTTCGTGAATCCATTCCTCTCGGAGATCTACCTTCTAGTATCACATTTTTCAACTCAGTTGTATCTCCGTGACTTTTATTCACATATGCCACCTTTCTGGACTTTGCTTCTCTGAGACGCAATGTATCTGATGTAATTTTCAGGGTGTCACTTTTCTTGGGAGACTGCTTAGGTGAAGGCGACATGATCAATTCTTGATTTTCCCCTCGTAAGTTGGTTAAATTCAGGCGTTTGTGATCCTCTCTTTTCGAAACTGAAGTCGCCATATTAATTTTCTTGTAAGCGGCAGTGGATGTTGACATCTTAGTTTCATCTTGCTTTTGATAACGTTTAACAGGAGCCGTTTTGAAAATAGTTTGGTCATCGTATGTCTGACACTCCACGATTTTACTTTCGATTTCTTTAGCTGCTCTTCCCTTAGTTTCGTTTTCCATAGTTTCTTTTTCTCTACCTTTATTTTCTTCAGTCTCGTTTACTTCTTCGTGCCTTTGCCGCTGCAGTGTTGACGTTCTAGCCACCTTAGGTTGAAGAGATCTGGGAAGGTGCCTTTGTGATGGCTTGAAATACTTTGAGCTTTTTGGGGATCTTATGTTGGGTGACATCGACTGATGTAATAATTGCATTGAATTTGGAACAGTTTCTTGAGGAAGTTTTATCTTCAATGGAATTGTCGTCTGACTGAGCTCCTCTTGTTGCATAACGATGTGTGAAGCTTGGCTGGACGCTGCAGTTGTCTTGCTTGAATGAGAGGAGACTGGGTCTGATCTAATCCCTGATGACAACCTTTCGTTCACCTGTGTTTGAGGACATTTATTCGACCTTCCCTTCACCTGTGCCTGTATTCCAGCGGAATGCGACCGTATATTTGTACAACGTTTATTTATGAAATCAGAAAACGTTGACAGAACTGATTTGGAACTCTGACTGGAAACCACCGGTTTCCTCTTCTTCATGTCATCTGTAATTGCACGAATTTCGCCGGTTTTGTTGGACGCAGCGACATTCATATTCTCCATTGCTCTCTTTCTACGTAGGCTTACATACGAAGTATTGTTTCCATTCATATGTTTTTCTTGACTGACTCCGGCTTCCCAGTCATTGTCCCGGTTCCTTTGGATGACATCGGACCTCGATGATTCGTCTGCGGTGTCTGGATAACTATCGTTATCCAAATCCAACTCTAGAACGTTCCAGTTTGGTGTCATTGATAAACCCGAAAAACCTTGACCCTCGTTGTTTGGCAAGCGTCGGACGGCACCACAATGTGCCCCCGTTGTCTGCCTGTTTCCGAGTTTGGACGCCGTCTGTACACGACCTGCTTGAGGCGTAGCAGTCATACGACGTGACAATTGCTCTGTTTGTCTGACCGCAGTCCAGGAGTTGGTCTCGACGCACGGATGCGCTAGGGCAGACATTGTGGTAGATTTAGTCTGCGAGCAGATCCTCTTTGTGTCTCGATCAGCTGTTGGCCTCGTTAATGGAACACCGGAACGTTCTAACTGGCGCTGACGTGGAGACCGGAGCAGAGCTTTAGAGCTGGAATTTGAAACATCCCTCCCAGAAGCAAAAACTTGATGATTGTTCTCACCTCGACCGTTGACACAACACGCTTTAGAACAGGAGAAACTCACAAGAGCCTGACCGACTCTCTCGTCCATATCGGACTTTGGCAAACTGAGTGAATTTTGTGGGGGCTTATTAACAGCTGCGACAATCAAGCTCACCTGACTTCGTTGAGGCATAATCCGACCTGCCTTCAGCTGTGGCTGGCTCTCACAGGTTACTTTGCTTTGTGGTGTTGGTCGGGCGGAAGTGTTGACCTCGCCGCCCTTTGACCTCCAGCAGAACGACGACCTGTTTGGCTTTGGGATGCGACAGCCCGCGGTGACGTCAGCGATCAAATGCAGGGACCTGGCTTTTGTGGAGTTTGGCCTTCGATTGTTACCCGTAGTAGCTGTCGAATGATTGGCTTCATTCTGCCCTCTTCCATCTGCTTCCACTGTAGCCGCAGAATCCCGAGGCAGCCGCACCTTATTTCTCGGCCCCGGAATACGTGTACCTCTCAGTGCGGCTACGGCGCTTGCGTTCCTCGTTCGGTCGACGTTTCTTACATCCGGGTTCTTGGAGGAAGAGGCTGCCGCCATCTTGGACTGAGCAGCGGATCTCGATTCCGCCATCGGACGACGATGACGTTCGTTGGATTCCCTTCCAGATGTTGCTTCCAGACGTCCTCTGCACGTTGAATCGTCTCTAGGCAAATGTGGACGACTTTCATCAACATCTGTTGCGATTTCTCGCATATTTCTCGCTGGATACGACGCTTCGAACCAACGCAGGTGGTTATGTCGCGCTCAGTAAGTGTCACCATAGGCCTAAATGCTATAACTGCCGAAGCAAGAGTAAAATGGACGTCATTGTCTCTCTTACGTCACCGTGATTAAGGTCGTCCTGCTTATAAATACGTAACAATAGAAAATGAATTGTTACGTTGGCCTACGCAAAGGCGTAGGCTTGAGTAAGCGCTGGCTGGTTGCTAAGATGTTAAAATGACCTAGGCGGCTAGGCCTACGTGTAGACGTTATTATGACATTATTGTTCAGCAAACCAGCTTTGGAAGCTTTAGCCCATAAGCTAGCGTGTTAAATTGTATTGTTAATTAGGCCTAACCCAATAGAACTATTTTTAGCTTCCGCTGCATTCATAAATTTAATAATAAATGTGCT
>JAQFXW010005856.1:0-10149 GCA_034693945.1 Dendrobaena attemsi
TATGTATGTGTGTATTTCTATACCGCCTCTTACAGTCCACTACTATTCAGAGGCGGTCCCGACTACAGCCCGAGGAGTTTTACACACCGAAGAGCTTCAGCAATTGTGAGTGAAGGACTTGCTAAAGGTCCTTACGCGGTGGGTGGGGTTCGAACCCACAACCTTTCGGTTGCGAGGCGGCGATCTTCACCACTACACTACCGCGTCCCATCACTACTGTGTGTCACTACTGTGGGAGTTGTATTTTATTGTATTTACAGACTTCTACAGAGCGCCTCTCCCAGCAAGACTTAATCAGAGGTGCTCCCAGTGCGCTGGGGCACGTGATTAAAAAGAAGTTCTTAGACATCGGGAAGAAAGAAACGGTATAGTACACCCAGTTAAGATTTTGGAACGATGGCAAAAGACCAACAGACGTAGACTGTAGTCGGTAGAGGCACGATGCAGTTCGAGATCCAGGTATCCGAAGGTCTAACGAGAGAGGGCGACCGGAAGCAGCCAAGATAATCCGCTAAATCAAATCCCAGAGGTAGATTAGCGAGGAGCTTGACCCAATAGAGCTGTTACCATGATTAGTGTCTTCTCTTAGAACTATAACAGTGGTTAGTTAGCCTACCAACAATTGCTTTGAAGACCCATCTAGGCCTGTACCAATATTATCGGACATCTTAATCTATCTTCTCGTCTCTTGTCGCGCTACTTTTGTGCTACGATACCTGACCATTTCTATGATGTTCCTTTTCTGTGTGTCTTGCTCTTTAGCCCAGTCTGTCTGTTTACATGGCCTCTCGTAATCGAACATTTATCTATCGCCATTCGCCATTTCAAAGGTTCTCCCATTTCCAAACCAGCTTTATCACTACCGGGTTATGTCAGATACAATGGACTTCAAAGGAAGGGAAATCCCGAGGAGAGCAAATGTCTCCTGTATGTGTGTGTGTGACATACATTGGCATCTCTCTGTATCGTTTGTTTACTGCGTTTGTCTGTGTGACCATGTGTTTGCTTTAATGTCCTTGTGTTTGTTAATCTCTTTCGCATGGTCTTAGCTGCATCGGTTCCTGAACCATTCTGGTTTTGCCTGGCGTACCATAACTCGGTGCTGTCTTCGCGCCTTTCAACCTTATCTGCGTCAACTCAACTGCTTCTACAGTACACCGTTTGTCATCTCCCATTTCCTCTCTGTTTGTCTCTGTATCTGCCTTTCTCAGGTTGCCTATGCGCATCTGTATTGCTATGAGTCTGTCTTTGTCCTTTCGTTTGTCCTCCCCTTCCCTCTGGTCATTCTTCCGCGTCAACCCAATCACTTCCACTCAAATGGAAGAGGTCAGTCGTCTTCAAAGGAATAGTATTCGATTACATTTCATTTGATCCATTTTTTTGTCGAGTAGTTTTCAGTGTCACTGTATCCGACGCTCTCTCTCTTTCTTTCTCCTTCTCCCTCTCTCTTTCTCTTCCCTTATCTCGAATGTACATTAATTATTTAAATGCTCGATGCGCAATCAAACTGATTCATACAGTTTGCCTGTGACAGATTTTGCTACAATATCCATACAAAATAATATTTAAACAGTAAGCATTGTTCAGTGTTCACTCATTCATTCTGAGAACTTATATGTCGCCTCTTCGAAGACGATTGACCTCTTTCGGTGCAAATAATATCATGTAGAGGATAAGATACAGTCGATGACTTGCCCGTATAGGAAACGCCATTTTGAATTTGCACAAGCCATTACTATGTCAAGTGTCCTTTGGAGACGTTTTCAAAAATGTTGTAATCCCATTGACAATTCTATTCAATGTACGTAGATACACCATGGAGCAATTGATATTCCAAGGAATTACCAGGTACTTAGTTGTAGACACGTGTGCGCTCTAATAATTTGCGGAGGGTGTAGTCAGTGACTTACCTGTAAAGTAATGACGATGCAGACAATACTGATTAAGATGAACATATTGGAGTTGAACCAATTGACAACCGATCTGTTGCATCCCTGTTCAGATAAACAGACACCACAGTTAACAAATATATAGGCTAATAGTAACGTTTCGCTGCTCTGTAACAACATATAATGGGCTATGATCAGGAAGTAAAATAGAACACAGCAAGAACAGAGACAAGTGGATGAAGAAGATAAACAGTTTGAAGGAGAAGAAATGGACAATTGTGGAGTGCTGTTGGGTCTGTGGTGGTGGGGTCGTTTCAACTGACCTGAGTGTTCAGTGAGTCTCTGGTCAGTTCTCTTTTTTCCTGATGATTGGCGTAGATGTAGAGAACGGCTTCGATCTGACATTTGTTCTCGTCCTTGAGGATCATCTGTCCCTTCGAATCGTTGTAGACGGTCGAACAGCAGGACATCGGAACGAACATCTCATACTTCGTCTTACTGAAGTTATACCAGGCACTGTGTCGATAGTCCTCCGGACCAGAGGAACCGCAGCATTTCAACTTAAACGGAGAAAGTCAATACGGATAAGTCAAATAGGCTACAGATAAGGTCAACTAAGGTAGGGTCAACACAGATAAAAAAAACTAGTCAGATGAGTAACTAAGAAACAGGCAGGTTTTAACACAATTCATCGTAACCCTAAAACCGGCTGTAGAGTTCTGGCAAATTGTCTTAGCACCGGCACGTCCTTCCGGCAGTCAGGAAATGTGCTGAAATCTGCACTTCCTCTACTACTAACATTGAATACGTCAGATAGGAAGGATAGTGATGCACGTGAGCCAATGTAGACTATAGTAGAGTGACTGAGTTAAGACAAGTAAGCCAGTTTACACAATGAATGAGAGAATTGCATATACTTACGACTGAGTTAATAATGGTTAAATCAAAATAGAAGTACCCATTGAAACACTTTCTACAATTTATGTAATTGAGGCCAGTGGTAACTAATTAATTAGAAACTAATTAATTATCGAAATTATTAGATTGATTGCTGATCCTAATTATAATTAGTTGGTTACCAAAATTCTTGCTAATTCAATTTCGAATTCTATAGCTGTCTAATTTTAATTAAAATTTCATAATTAGCATCACAATTACCTTGACTAAATATTATCTCACTAGCTGTAGGCCTAACCCGTAAAAATTACGGTCAGTTTTAATCAAGGACCACAATTTCAAAGAATGTACTTACTTACTCGAAACGCGATCGATATCGTAATATTAAAAGATACTTACCCTATCCCGTGCAACGTACTCTATTCTTTGTGCAAATGGCTTCCTTTGTTCGCTTCAAATAATATTATTTGGGCAGTTTTTGAATGGTTGAATATAAATGTTCCAAAAGTGATAGGCCTACATGTATATCTAATTAAGTACGTTGCATTATATTCCTAGATTTGCAGTTCTTCTCACAGACAAAATTATCTCTGATGAACACTACATAAGCATTAGAAGAGTATTACAATAACAGAAATGAGAGTGAAAAAGTGGCGTATGTACTAATAAGTGAGACTGAGACAAGCATCCTATTTTACTATTCGGTGACCAATGTCAAGGTGAGCTTAGATAAGGTAGCGAATGCTCGATAATGTAGTGGTTAGTGGCCTGGACTATCAGCCAAGAGGTTGTCGATTCAAATCCTCGCAAAGGTAGATATCTAGTTTGAGATTCCTGCTTCACCTTGCCAACTCAGTGTACGCTGTCCGTGCAGATGAAACGACTCATGTATACATATATATATATATTTATATATATAGACCACCCGACCTCATATCCCAAGGCTAAAAATGAAGTCGGTTGCATTTCATACGATGGACAAGCTTAAGAAATGAAGGAACTCAAATCGGTATCGGCTTCTTCATCGTCTTCTTCTTTGCCTTCTAAGGTAAGGTATTACAGGAGCGATGTTTCTTTATAGTTACCTTTTTCTGCATGGCGTCCAGTAGGACAGTCACGTGGTCGGTATCGATGGTGGTGAGGTTGTTCGGAGTTCCAGATTTGTTGTATTCATTACGAATCTGGTATTTCAACGAACTCTCCACTTTCAACAGAATCTGCATCGAACCACAAAAACAGTCGCGTTTGGCATTGACTACGAACATTAAGAAAATCTAGTTTATAGCAAGGATATCAATAGATAAAACAGAAATCTTCTTAAATAATTAAACAATTGTATGAACAATAGCAAACAGTTTAAAGCCAATTATATTGAGAATTCCAAATAAAAACAGTTTTAGAAACGAATCAGGATATCGATAGACCAAAGAAATCTAAAAAGAATTTAATTGATAATAATTATTAGAAGTTCCAAAGGCGCGCATCAATCACGAGGAGCTATTGATGGGTGACCATGGAAAGATGAAGTTTTAGTTCTCTTGTTGTTACATACATTACTACATAAATCGGCTGTGGCTGGTTGTATTGCGTTCCATGGCATTTCATGCATCTATAGATATACATCGCATTGCTATATGTTCTATATTATGCTCCTCTCTGGTTCTTTTGTCCAGGATCGTCAAATCGAAACAGTTGTGGTTGGTGGTGTGGTAATAATTAGTGTAGGCCCAAGGCCGTAGACAGGGGGTGTTCGGGGTGTTTTAACACCCCGAAATGAACAATGGCAGTGTAGAACTTTGATTTTCATGTAAAAAGGTAGGAAAATATAAGTTTTGGGTGTAAAACACCCCCAAAACGAAATAATGCGAAAGAAACATTTTTACTTCGTGGAAAACAACCCCGTAACAAAATCCTGGCTACTGCTTTGTAATTATAGTCTCCACACAATAGAGCCTGGTCCGGAATGATATCATATCTTAAATAACTATTTCGAAATAAAGACTTCGCAACGGAACATAGGTCGTCTGTGCGTGACGCGTCGTGGTTCAGGCTGGTGATAATATATATTAGGTTGGTGCCTTGTTACAGAAGAGTCACGCGGTTATAATACGTAGATTATGTTGAGCAATTCTTATCACTGTCATTATTGTTCTGCAGTCTGAATTGATTGCAAGGAAGGCAACATCAAACAACAGTTGTATTATAAAGCAATGTACTGCAGGTTCAACCAATTAGAATCGTCGTTCTATTAATTAACCCGACTATGACTTCATTTTAAAACGGATACATTACGTCACTTATTTCAATTGATTTTCTTCTTTCCGCTGAATAAGAAATAAATGCCTTTGCAGCATTACATCGAGTGAATTTATTATTGTGCCACTAGACGTATTATTGTTGTCGTAGTTTGGGATTGGTCTTCACTCTCATCATGAGTCCTTTTAAGCGAAAAAGTAGAGTCTCAATTGTAATCCAACTGCAGAAAAAGACAGACGTTATAAAAAAAATACGCTGTTCTATAATTGAACAGGTAGTCTCAAGTCTCAACCGCATCGCAATCGCGAACTGCAGATTTTTTAAGCGCGATACACTCTAAGACTAAATATAAAACATCGGTTTATATTCCAGAGCTCTGCATCGCATTAGACGGGAGATTGATGTGCATTGGGCGTCAGAATAAGATTGTCTCAGAAACAAGAGAATGACAGTAGTTCGTAGAAGATGAGAAAGCTTGGAGAGCAGAAATTGGATGGTTTACGGTAGACATTGTTCAATTTGGAACGAAGAACCTCCTGTTGGATGGCGAGTTGAGGAACTTAACGTAGAATTTGGATGGATCATGGTAAGCATTCTACAATTTAAATTAAAATGAAAATCCTGTTGAGTGGTGAATAGATCTAGAGGAGTTTGAAGAAGAAGATTGAGATTGAAAGGCGGTATTGATGTATAAACTTAGAATTCAGAAGCAGCTTTCTTCAGAGCTGAGGTACTGTGCCGTATAACCAACAGGGATCTGTCTGAGAATTTTACCCGACCATGGAAATACAGGGAAATAACTGTAGCCGATAGAGAAAGGTAGAAAACACAGCTTAGTCCTAATTAATTATATTGGACGAAGCACCTGACGTGATTCTGTTGTTGTGGATTAGTCTTAACATTGGCCCTCTTCAGAAAAGAAACCAATAGCGTCCATTGTCAGCAGAAAACCTGTGTTGTAACATAGAAATACGGGATTACAGGAGGAGGAGGAGGAATCAAGTCTGTTTGCAGAAGACGATAAAGAGTTTGAAGAATAGTGCAAAGACCAGGTGCTATTTGGATTTTAATGAAGGAGCTGACAACGGTCATTTATTTGTTCGCTATGAAGCGCATAATAATATATGCTTTCCAATGAATGTTCTTTGCATCATCGTGAAGATACCAGTCTTAGGAGCATAAGACGGAAAATGTAAACAAAAGAAGCATAAGAAGAGTATAAGTCTGAAGCAACAATGACCTTTACATTAATGAGGCCTTGTATCGATCAAAATTTTTAATGGAGGATGACAAATTTTCTTTGCAAATACTTTCTGTCAAAATGAAGTGTTCGCAGAGGGCGAATTCTTAAATCCTTTTTTGTTCTGCTTTAATTATTATAAGACAAATTCTTCGGTGTATACTCCGTATGGAGATTAATCACCCACCCCACCCACATTCAGGGAGAGACTGCTTGATGGAACACTCCCTGTGATAAGTTGCGGCTTTTGTACCATCTCTATACAGGGCTATGTTAAATTTTTCTTTATTGCAGCCTTAAGTTGTCACGCTGATAAACCCTCCGAGGAATTAGTCACCAGCTGAAAAAGAGACTCGTTATAAACGACACCCCGTACAATATTATACATAAGCTAGAGTGCTGGACTATCACATTGTTCTAATACACCGAGCAAATTTTTGTCCCGACGGCAACAGCCTCTGTCGTCATAAGCTGTCGTTAAACTGATGTAGCACACACGCATGCTATATAAGCTAGTAAGTAAGTAGTTTATTCTCCACGAAATATAAATATCAAAATGTCATAACACATACAAATTCAGTGGCGGGCTACCGATGAAGTCACACAGGACTTCCTGCCTGACCTCCCAGATCTTGACCCCCTGCCTTACTATTCTGATTTGACTAAGCGCCTGTGAATAAGCTGGTTCCCGCGACTCCGCTTTTGTGGGCGCTATAGAAGTCTCGAGTTACGATTACGATTTATCATTGTTGGTCCTTTTATAACCACAACTTGCTACACATAGATGTACATGCAAGCTAAATTCGTCATTTATTATGATCGTGAATATTGTAAAGACATGATCTTCGTTATAATTATATTTATTTAATTTACTGAACGGGGCATAAAGAGTGGAGAAGTATTAAAAGATTGTTTGGCAAATCTAGGCTAACATTAATTTCATTCCTAAAATTCATTTGTAAGTTTGAAAAGATAACAGCTAGTCCATGTCTGTAGGCTAAGCCTTCCGCTGCAATACTATCCTCTGTAAAATTATCTAAACAAGAGTAGACCTATTTGTAAGATGCTCTCCCTACATGTATCATTTGCATTAGCTTTAGAACTTTTCGCAGCGTTCGTGAATTAGCAGCTAATGCAAAGGACACATGTAGGGAGGGCATCTTACAAATAGGTCTACTCTTGTATCATTTTTATGAAATCGACTGATAACCTGAAACAAAAATCACGGCTCAACCTTTGAACGTCTATAACATTATCTGTTGTCCTTGAGTCGTTTCATAACTAATAGAATGCCCTATAGTTTAGATTGCTCAGTACTCACTCATCTGGGATCGTTCAGCGAAGTTATTATCTGTGCAGTAACCTATTGAACATCAAAGAATTGCAGGTAGGACATCCTGTTAAAAAGTTAAAATGGATATGTTATCTTCTGTAAATAATACAACTGCTAGAAAGCTTAGTTCATATCTGTTCAGACCTTTTTGATGAATAAACTGGCATTAAAATAAAAGTTGGTCAAGATATTTTAATTTTCAGCTTATCCAAATAACGTCCTACAGTTTTCTACACTAGGCCAACTTAGTGGGATAATGGAGTAAAATTCACAGGATAGATGGGCAGGGGACAAATCGTAGATGTCTAATGCGCCATTGCAAAACCTAGCTCTCGGCACCAGCTAATTCACAAACGCTGCGAAAAGTTAAAGGGTAAGTCTTAGTCAGCAGAGGGTCAGCGATGGTCCGAGCTCGATTTCCAGAAGGCAGAGGGGCGGTGCAGCTAATAAGGAGAGTTCACCGTTTGATCCAACTTCCACGCTTTCTTTAACTCTGGCAATGACTGGCATTAATTTCACTACCACCTGAAATCCGCATAATATGATTTCAGCAAATCTAGCCATACCTTCACTCAATCACTATCAATTTTCTCAAGATCCTTTAAGCATCATTCCACAGCCTAACTCTTTAAATTGATGTCATTCCTATCCAAATCTTTCCATCTTAGTATTCTAGCACTCTGCGACAATAATAATTATTGCTTCATCAGCTTCGCGCTGATCACTAAGGAACTTGCCACACAATGCATAGCATTACACGACGCAGAATAGCAAAACATAGGAGGTCTAATTGCAATGAACAGTATAATTCTGTGACTACTCTAGATATAGACGATTTTTAAATGAGGCAGGGTGTCGCAAGACCATCCTAAATCGCCGATATCTCCAGACGTAAGCCCTTGCAAGTAGGTTACATGTACATAGGCTATTGAACTAATGCTCTTCAATAATCTAGAAAGGAAGTAGGTTTATAGATTTAGGATGAAAGAAAATAATAATGGCACAGAGACAACACCGCAGATCATCATTTAGAGCCAACTAACTTGCTTGTCGAGGAGAGATACAGATAGACTAAGTAAGGTAGGGCCTACAATAGGCCTACATGTAGCCTGTAATTACCGTGGAGTGTTGTTTGGCGTTAAGCGATAAGTTTGTCATTCGCAGCAACAGCGATCAACAATCTCTTTAAATGTTTTGCTGTATCCAAACAGGAAGTCTCGTTCAAAGATGTTTCTATTCGTCGATTATCTCTTGTTCTTCGTTACAATAATACTCGTCACTCTGATTACGACAAGGGTTCTGAAGAAGAAGAAGACAGCAATCCGAAAGTATCCACCGTCTCTGCCGTCTCTGCCTCTCGTCGGATCGCTGCCATTCATCGGGAAATTCGAAAAACTACATGAGTTCTTCCTGAGTAAAGTTGCTGAACTCGGACCGATTTATACATTCAGAGAAGGACGCAGGTGAAGCATTCAGTTCGAAATAGCAGTCAAGAATTGTCCGTTCTCTCTTAAGTATGCAAGATTGTAAATTCAATTTTGTGATAGATATTAAGTGATTCACATAGGTGCCTAACCGGAATTGCATACGTTCATATGAATACCCATTCAATACCTGCATAATGCTGCGTTAATAGTTATTAGGGATTAAGAAAATATACGTGCATCTTATACTCATCACATAAAGTGACTAATCATTCTTGAATTTTAGCCCACAAAAATGTGACAAAATCCTAGAAGTTTGATTTTCTGAATTAAAAGCAGCTCTGGAGTTTACAACCTACAATTAGGCTTATTATTTATTTTTAACTTGTAAATGTTTCCTATTGGCGCGCGAGAGTTGCTGCGTACGCTATCGTAAGTTAGTCTACAATAACATGTGGTTAGGCCTAAATTGTTTAATCTTTGTCTTCATAACTGCTTTGTGTGACTATTTCAGATTATGTCTTGTGCTGAACAGCAAAGCTACTTTAGAAGAAGCACTGGTGACTAACTCAACGTGTTTCGCTGGCAGGGCCAGCTTCTACATGGAACGCATCACCAATAAAAATGAAAAAGGTTTGTCACTGCTTAGGAACTCCTATATCTGATTCTGAATTTATTGAATAGGACCTATCAGGGACCAGATTAAATTATTGGATTTGAATTTTGGTTGCTGAGACAAATTTACGAACAATATGTACTTGACACTGCGGAATGAATTTGAAGAGTAACTGGAAGTTTTTCAGAAGCAGTTCATAGAATTTGCATTGATCTGTATCGATCTCATATAAACCTATCATTAAACAATAAGTAATTGTTCAGTTCTTTATTGTGTAAAGAAACGAGAAGAAAGAAATACAGTGTCGTGACAAAAAAGAAAACATCCACTAATTTCAAAACTTGCTCCACCTCAAAGAAACCTTCTGCAAGTCTTTCGCTCACAATTGCTTTGTAGAACTGCCATAATGCACCATTAATGGCACCCCGTCCTTTGCGCGCAAGACGATTGCGCGCCGACCAAAGCGCGCCGACCAAAGCGCGCCGACAATTGCG
>JAQFXW010005857.1:0-10148 GCA_034693945.1 Dendrobaena attemsi
GTCCACTACTATTCAGAGGCGGTCCCGACTACAGCTCGAGGGTGTGTCGGAGTTTTACACGCCGAAGCGCTTCAGCAGTTGTGAGTGAAAGACTTGCTAAAGGTCCTTACGCGGTGGGTGGGATTCGAACCCGCGACCCTTCGGTACAGTTATCCACTGTGTCCGGAAAAATATGGAAATCTATCAGGTGTCGTTCACATATTATATAACGATCAAGGGGTAGGTGGGTGGGTTCCTGTTTTGTTAGATTTATATTGTTTAGAGTAGGGGGTAGGTTGAAGATTTAGCTATATAACAAAGTTTTTTCAGCTTATGATATTTTGCCATTTACAATTTTAACGATTTCATGTGCACTTAAATTCAATTCTGGGTGATTTGTTTTCATTCTCGTTTAAATCTAAATTAATTCACTTGAAATAATTATTTCGGCAGGTATTATCAAGATGTTTGGTTTCATTTTCTACAGCATGTGTAATAAAATTTAGTTGAAGTAAGCTTACATAGGCCTACGTTATTAAACATGCCGATTGTAATGTTGTGGGGTAGGTAGTATATTTGTATATAATATAAGGGTAGGGGGTTACAGCCGCTGATATATAACGTTATAAGTGGCAGCAGGGTGGGTCAAAATGCGGGTTTAGGCGTTATAAAATGTGTGAACGGTACCAAAAGAATAAAATAATCTTTAGTGGATACTAGTATATGATTAAACATTTACTATTAAAAAATGGTGTTGAACCAGAATGACATATTGTTACATAGTTTCGCGAAGCAAAAAAATTAATGAGGTCAATAGTGAAAAGAACTGGCTGAATAAATTACATATTATTGTCAATTAATTTGAAGGATTACAAATATCATGAAATGTTTCAAAATAGATTGTTATCTACCATAGTTTCTTCATCCATAATTGTAGGTATGGCATTCTTTCCGGGCACAGTGTAGATAATAATTATAATTTTATTATACTGTGGAACCAATGAGGGACGAATCCAATGTTTCACTATGGCGTGTGAAAATGATGCAGCGGTATTTGTCAGGGGCGTATTTCTTGTTTGGGGGGGGTATGGATTCAATCTCCTTGAAATAATTTTTGGCCATATATATTTAATGTAAAATTATGTAATAATGTAATCCTCGAAATTATAAGTAAAATTGCTTCTCTTTGTGAAAGAACCGTCATATTTGAAATCGAGAGAAGATGACTTTGAGGGCGAAAAAGCAGAAAATGTCGCGAATGACTAAATTTATCGTAAATTTTAGTCGAATTCAACTCAAGCCACTGACTAAGGACATCGAGAAAGTCCTTCATTTGAAATTACTCTGTTACCCTTCGGTCTGTTAACTCTGACTCAGCCTCAGCGCTGCATTCGGGATCGCCTCTGAGTAGTAGTTTAGACTTGAAGTGGCGCTATAGAAATCTCCTAATTAAATTGAAATGCCATTAACCTACCATACACGGGACTACTTACAGTAACCTCGTGTGTTTTGTGTTTGGGCATCTTATGAACACACTGAAGTTGTCTGCTTAGTTGCAAAACACCCGTTTTATTGAAATTCCTGAATTTATTTAAGTGCGAGATTTTAGGGTTCACGGTTTCACTTTTGGGTGATGCAGAGTTGACGTATGTTGATTATTCATAATAAGAATATTCTTTTATTATGGTTGTAATAACCCCGAGCAAATTTTTCTCACCGACGGCAACGGCCAATGTTGTCATAAGCTGTCGTTAAACTGCTGAAACACACTCGTTTATTATGTTCATGTTGACAGGAACACAGCGTATGATAATTTACAGGTAAATACGAAATACGATCCGCTATAAGCACAACACGCAGGTCGGCTTTCACAGCAGCTTCGACGCCTACTGAGCGAGGAGTGGGACTATCGATCTTATTTCTCTCCGCAGACCCGAGACAAACGGTATAGAAATATGTTAATTATTTCTTTAACAGTAAATAACAACAGAATAGCGACTATGGCAGCTAACAGAAATTTAAAATAAATTGCTACCCTTATTGAGGCTTGAATCAAAGCCGTGATAATGACTAATCATCTTATCTACCAGCGCTCTCGCTCTCTCAACTGAGCTATGAAACCTTTGCTCCCCATGGAAAACCCGTTCTCGTTAATATAGATCATTGAATTATCATGTTTGCAAAGAACAATAAACATTTTGTGGTATAATCCTTGAGGTATAGATATTTGCCGTCTGTGTTAACCAATGGGCGCTATATAAATGCTATACATACACACACACATACATACATACATACATACATACATACGTACATACATACATACATACATACATACTATTTTAACAGCTCACAAAGATTGAAGATACTGAGCAAAATAAGCTATTGATCCGACGAAAGCGGTCTTTGTTGTCATGGGCTGTCGTTAAACTCAAGACACACACACACACGCAAATTTTAAACACCGGTTTTACGGTATAGAAACATTATATATTTGCTCTTTTAAAACTGTGTCCAGAATAATAAATTACGCTTGATATCGTTGTGTTTTCTAAATTTATGATTACAGACAATGTTCTACGAAATACGGCTAGCATAGCACAACACGCAGGTCGGCTTCGCAGCAGATTCGCCTTACACTAATTGCCGAAGTTCTGAAAAGTTCCTTATACCGCCAAACCAGGAGTGGCGGTGGGAGATCTTATTTTCCAATTGACCAGACAAAACACAATAGAAATGCGCTATTTGCAGCTAACAGACTTTAAAATAAATTACTGCCGTGAGTGGAATTTGAACTCGTGCCGCCAGATCACTACTCAGCTTATCGATCAACCACCCCTCAACTAAGCGATGGACCCACCCCAAATAGTAATATGTGTACAAATAGTAATATGTATACAACTTGCTGTTGTAATAAAATACGAACGTGCTTAGAACTCTCTTGCTTATAATCTTATTGCTTATAATTATAATTCTCTTGCTTACTATGTTCGCTTGCATATAATGCTCCTTCTTATTATTCTCTTGCTTATAATTCTGAATAAAAACGCGAACGTTACCGTCCTTGCACACCTGTGTAATTGAAGACATGAGAATTATAATTAGATCGTTGCAGTGGTGAATAAAATAGTGATCAACCAGCTTCCACCAGTTTGGATGAGGTAATAAGTAAGTTTAACTGCTTAAAAATGGCTTTAAGCTCAACGCTGTGGTTCTGTAATGCCAGCAGAAATACATGATTAATGGGGCGACGCTTATCAAGTTGGGGCGTGGTAGTGTAGTGGTGAAGGTCGCCGCCTTGCAACCCAAGGCTCGAATCAACTAGGCTTAAACACGCAAATAATGAGGAGGTTGTTTTCTCATGGGGAAATTCAACATCACGCGTCGTCTGCCAAAATTTACGCCAAGGAATAGTTATTCATCTCGCTAATCCAGTGTCACGCAAACTTTTTGACTGGCGGGCACACTCAGCAGAATAAATTTGTATTGCTGCACATCAATTAAAACTTACTAAAACTGAAAACCAACAGTAATATTTTCAGTTTGTTATATTATCCTACTTTAAGCTTCTCGAAGTTTGCGATACAGTGCGCTAATCCTTGTGTATGCATACCGACGACAGACAAAACTTTACCCGAGAATAGTTACACCGAGAATAACATAACATAACATAACTTTTAACATAACATGGGTTTTAAGTTGTTCAGAAGAGATAGTCTGTGTTAAAACCACTGCAATCTAACTAGGAATGCCTAATAGCCTATTATTTTCCTAGTTTCACATTAAACGCTGCGATAGTACCCACTGAAACCGTACTATCATCTAGACCATTCCACATGTCCACAACTCTGCCACTGAAAAACCTCTACCCTGTTGTTCCTCTGTTCTTCTTAAAGAGTTTATACCTGTGCCCCCCCTAGTTGCTTTGTTTTGTGTTAATTCAAAGAACCTCTCCCATGGTAGGGCTTCCTTTCCAGTAATAATCTTATAGACTTCAATCAGATCCCCTCTACTACTCCTCTCCAATGTTGTCAGTCCACATTTTGCCAACCTTTCTTCATAGCTCAAATCCTTGTATCCCGAACTAATTTTTGTAGCTCTTGTCTGCACCTTTTTTTTAAGCTTGTTTGTGTCCTGTTTTAAGTAAGGACATAGTCATATATCAAAGTCTATCTCTCATAGCTGATAATTGTTCATGGTACTTCTTTTACAGTTGCATTATCCATGCTTCCAACATTCTACTTACTGTCTAAAGTTTTATACTTTTCTTTACTGTGGGGTGATTAGTAAGGTGTTTCTACTTTTACTTGTGTTTTGCTATAGGCCTACTCGTCTGGATTTTGGTTTGAATCAATAAAAAGGTTATGTTATGTTATGTTATAGACTTAAAATAAGAGATAAACCAGGAATACGATAGTCACTGTTCACACCAACGGGCCAAGGTAAACAATCAAGTGGTATTTATGCCGAAGGCTGTGAAAATGACGTCCTTTACCAATAATTAGCCATAGCCGAAACGAAGCCATATTTCGTTGTGCTAATTTCAGGTATAGGCTATACGACCTACAAATGAACATACCGTGCGGTGAACCTACTGGCGTACATTTGTTTATTACGCGACGATAGGAATGATAGTGTGCTGTATACTCGGGGGCTTCTATCCCCCCCAAGCAGCCGGGCTCAAAAACTCATGACTTTCCATTCCCCCCTCAAAAATACTCTTCCATTCCATTTGATCAGTTTCCCCCCTTTGTTTCTGAAATTTATACAGTATGAAATGTTCTCCCCCCCTCTGTTATCCACTGGACGCACTTGCGCCCGCTGGGTATAGGGATAGAAGCCCCTACGTATACTATATAGGCCCATAGTTGGCCCATCCATCTGGAATAACTCCCATTGGTGATGAGGCTGTTGTCTAGGATTAGAACGACTGCCCTCTTCAGACTTTCGAAGTTTAGACTGTCTTGCCGTGAACTTGTATTGAAGCTCTTATATAGCGCATCTTACAGAACAAGTCTACTCAGAAGCGCTTGAGTTGAACTTGGAGCGACTCTGAGAGGGTTCTTGAAGGGGCACCACAGAAATTCTTGAAATGAACAAATGAATGACATAGAAGTGCATAGGATTAAATCCCAGGCAAGGCCGGGTAAAAAGTGCTATATCCGACTTAGAGGTGTCTAAATAATCGCCCTATTGAATGCAATTTCTCGACCCGGATATGAACCCCCGACCTTTCGACTGAGATGCCACACCCTAAGCTGTCTACATTACCTGTTGCTGCCAGGCTATCTAATGAATGTGAATTTTAAAAAATGTACTCTGTGGTTGCAATAAAAGACGAATTTACTGATTGTTTGATACCTTGATATGCATCAAGAGGTATCACCACTAGCGGGATTTATGATTTAGAATAATGTATGCTGCGTTTAATTATATCCTACATGAAAGCGGCGACAGCTCTTCGATTATTAACAGAAACCTGTTTTAATGGTGATCACAGTTCTATATCTATACGAGTGTTTCACAGGCAATTCACCATACATCCTGCTTTAGTTGACTACAAACCCAAATTATTCGATTTCAAAAACTGAAATGCGCTCGTACCACACTTTTACCGACGGCAACGGCCTCTGTTGGCATAAGCTGTCGTTAAACTTAAGAAACACACACACACACACACACACACACACTTTCGATGATGGTATTTTGCTTCGTTGATTACAGTGCCAGTCTCGAGCATAAGCAAAGACTGAAGATGTCAGGCAAAGATGCCAGTCACCTTATTTTAAGAGGATACTGGGATGCGGTAGTGTAGTGGTGAAGGTCGCCGTCTGGCAACCGAAAGGTTGTGGATTCGAATACCACCCACCGCGTAAGGACCTTTAGCAAGTCATTCACTCACAATTGCTGAATCGCTTCGGCGTGTAAAACTCTGACACGCCCTCGGGCTGTAGTCGGGACCGCCTCTGAATAGCAGTGGACTGTAAGAGGCGGTATAGAAATACATACATACATACATACATACATACATAAAGCAGACTGCGTCCAATTTGGGCCAGAGGGAATGTTACACCCACCCCAACCCCTCGCCCCCAGTGAAAGAGACCAGCACACCCTATAGTCAGAGGCTTTCCCATTCCGTTGGATCCCGTGAGAAAACATAAGTTGTAAGGTAGCAAGCAGAAGCAGTAGTATTGCCAGTCAAAATTTCTGAACAGGTCACTGAAGGTCATTCCACACCAAAAATCCCGCCTAAAACTGCAGCCTACACAACACGTGCCAGCAGCAGGCCAGCCAGCGCTTAAACACATCTGCCCGCGGCTGCCAACCGAGTCGACTGCAGAACAATTATATACACGATCAATAATTGCCTGCTAAAACAACTAAAACACGAATATAAAATAAGTACGATCACAATATTATTTGCTGTAACCCGTAAAAAAATTACTGGCATTTTATTTCGAATAATAGCGCCACTGTAATATAGTTGTTCGCGATAGCGTGCCAAAATGTTGTGTAATATGGGCGTTCCCTAAAAATCCGAGCGCGGTATAAATCTGGCGTACGCGACAACGAATCTTGCTCCTATAGCGTTAGCGGCCTGTGGTTACGCCGACGAATTAGCATGCAAGAAAATTATGTATGTTGATATTGTGCAAGCAAAGACGGACAGATCCAAAGTTTAATAGTAGCGTACGGAAGCGTATATGGAACATAAATTATTTTGACTTGGTGCAATTCTTGTGTAGACGAAGCACACGTTGATAGGAGGAACAGGTGGTGTTGTAGTTCGGCGCGTCCGGATGGTCGCGGTTCGAAACCACGTCAAGCCACTGTCTATCTGACTTTGAGCTGGGACTATTATTACGGAGGGATATGAAACGAATGTAAATTGGCTAATTTACCTACATTATGGTTGTGGCTAGAATTTTACGCTACATACTTCCGTCACACAAATAGTTCCGTTTTGTGTTGTTGACAAAACGAATAAAAAGAACTAGAAAGCAGAGTTTATAACTGGAGTGACATTACATTTAATTAAAATTTCGGTGAGCATAAGTAATCTTTACGGATAACGATAGGAAAAAATATATAAATTTTTGCAACGACCGTTAAGTTTAAAAGACCCTTTGTAATTACCCGTATGTCTGTGCTATCTGAAAACAGACGTTCACAAGGTTTTCAGCGCAGCGCATCGTGAGAGACGAGTTCTGATTGGCTGATACGCTGCGGCTGCTTATCCCTCCGTAATAATAGTCCCAGCCTTGAGCAAGTCCTCCATTCAAAATTACTATGTGATAATTCGGCGTGTTAACTCAGACTCAGCTTAAGCGTTGCGGTCGGGAGCGCCTTTGAGTATTAGTGTAGACTTGAAGAGGCGCTATAGAAATCTTCGAATTAAATTGAAATGACAAGAACCTACAATGTACTTGAAGCAGCGCGTCTGTTTAGCATTTGGAAGATGGTTGATGTAGCATCTCGTTAATAAACTGTAAGCGTAAACACGTCGATGCCAAACACCGGTTTTATTGAAGTAAATGAAACTATTTATTGCTAGATATTAGGCTTCAAATGTTCATGTTTTTGTCATTTGAATGTTCAGGAAAATGCTGCATGTTGATTACACAGGGAACCCGTTCGGATTATTACAGATCTCTGGCAGGAATCACAGAATAGTCATGATATCCGATTTGAATTGATTTGATTTGACAATTGTTTGCTAACTGCGAAGTACAGTAAACGCGGTGTGATATAATCCTTGTGATTATAATTTTGTTTTCTGTGTGGATTTGAACACCGGTTTCACGTTTAAAGAGAAAATATAATTTTACGCTTTTGAAATTTTGTTGCGTGTTAGTTATGACTCTTAGATTGCGTGTGTGTACCATGTTTCTTCGGTTTAACAACAGCTTATGAATAAATGAATGAATAAATAGAGTGCCATTATGCAAGCTACAATCATTGTTAGATGAGGCGTCGTGGCGCAAGTGTTAGAGTTGCCGCCTCGCGTCCGAAAGGTCGCGGGTTCGATTCCCACCCAAGCCGCTGCGTAGGGACCTTGGGCAAATCTTTCACTCACAATTGTTCATTGCGCTTCGGAATGTTAACTCCGACACACCTGCGGCTGTAGTCGGGTCTGCCTCTGATTAGTAGTGGACTTTAAGAGGTGGTATAGAAATACACGCATACATACATAGTGCACAGTTCAACAGCATTAACAAAAAGGCTGGCTGCTACAGCAATCCAAGAAGAACAGAAGTAACAGATTTGACAACAGACGGCATGACAACTAACCGATATAAAATGTTCGTTTGGCAACTGCGTTGAACATCGACGAACAGTCCTCAAACAAACTTGCGTCACCGGCCGCAACGATGATCAGTTGTCCTGGTTCCTCGTCGGCATCGAGAGGACCAACGATCGGAGCCTCAAGGAAACGACCACCACGCACAACAATCGCCTGAACAATTAAAGGACATCAACAATCAGCATACAGGATAATAAGAAATATTTCATTTCTTATCCGTGTTGACTGGCTCCGAGCTGGATCTTATCTAAATTGTTTCATTTAGTTCTGTGGTTCCATTTATTGAAATTAATCCATTGGCATATATTTAGATGTCTTGTTAAATTTAAGATAATAATAATATTTGTTTATTATATTCAGTATGATTACAGACGACGGTCATAAGAAAAATT
This sequence comes from Dendrobaena attemsi, assembly GCA_034693945.1. NCBI lineage: Eukaryota > Metazoa > Annelida > Clitellata > Crassiclitellata > Lumbricidae > Dendrobaena > Dendrobaena attemsi. The sequence continues at coordinate 8,680 of JAQFXW010005857.1, forward strand.
CCCCACTATAGCACAACACGCGGGTCGGCTTCACAGCAGGTTTGCCTTACACTAATGGCCTAAGTGCTAGAACACTACTGGGACGGCCAAACCAGATCGACTCACGAAAACCCTAATATGAAAACTCAACCACTTTTCACCATGTGGCATAGCAAATGAGGCACCTCGGCTTCTCAACCGAACTACGCTGTTCTGAGACACGGTGCGTTTACCTCATAAACTTCGGTTGCCGTGTCGATGTCGAGAGATGACATGTCAACAAACGCCTTCCCGGGACCAATGGCCTGAGCGACACCCGTGTCTCCAAACACCAACTAAACAACATCAAATCAAATCTATTGAATCAATTCAAACCATGACACTCATACAAATGATCACAGAGCAATACAGAAAAAGAACGAGTTATCCAGGAAATATTGTCTTTCTATTTTGGTCGTGGCTGGGCTGGGAGTGCCTCTGAGTTTCTTGAAGAGGCGCTATATAAATGACCAGAATGAATGAATGAATGACTACATACCAATACAGAAAAACTAATTATCCAGGAAATTTTGTGTAGGTCAAAGTTAGAGAAGAAGTGAAAAGGAATCAATTGATGAGGAGAAGAAGCCTAGGCTTATCTAGTCGTCCCCCATAATCATACGATCATTCTTAAAGTAGGTCCTAAAGAGTCATAAAAATAGCTTTTCTTAAACCAATGCAGTACAGTACGATATGCAATCGATTTATATCAACAGAAAAGTTAAGTTAATAGAAATTAACAGAAGAAAAACTAGTTAGTGGACTAATAGCAGTACAGTAGGTTCATAAGTAGGTTCATAAGTAGCAAGATAATTCATAAGTAGCAAGATAAACCGTATAAACAAAATTAATACACAGTACTAATTATGCAAAGGTTAGAATTTGAACCAGATGCTCTAACGAAACAAAGAGAGTTACATGGTTACAACCACAGACTAGACTTGAATTTAAGCCACTTCCACTCTGCATAAATTCTCATAGCAAAATTCAAATAGCTTTGTTGACTGTGTTCTCATTAAGAGAGCTCATGATAAGAACTAATCATTCAAATGATAGATGACGTTGGTAACATAGATTGTCAGGTAACCATTTACACAAAAACCGAAAGTGCAAAACTGCAATTTAAGATATGAACAGATGAAACTGATCTGTACCCAAAGTCCTGCTAAGAAAATGTCAGACGCAGACAAGGGTACGCAAACGTAAACTTTAATTAAAAATACTCTACATATAACGTATATGAGGAAAATTTCAAACAAATGCAGACACTATGAGCAAAGCATAACGTCAAAGAGCAGGAGTAACCAGAAAGGTGATAATCTTTATTATTTATTTATTCACACATTTCTATACCGCCCCTTCAAGTCCCCTACGACTCAGAAGCGGTCCCGACTACAGCCCGAAGGTGTGTCGGAGTTTACACGCCGAAGCGCCACGAGCAATTGTGAGTG
>JAQFXW010005858.1:0-10147 GCA_034693945.1 Dendrobaena attemsi
TAGGGCGTAGGCCTACTTAATATAAAATCACGAACATACAGAATGCTTTCAAACACTTAAAGGATTATAGGCCTTTGATAAGAAAGGTCCTATGATTCTCGTGGCGAAGGTTGTTATAATCAACCTCGCTCTAAGCTTATTAAACGATAGCCTGGCTTATGTCCATATAGTGGGGCAGCTTAGGTCAGGAAAATGAAGCAATTGTTCACTTAATGACAAAAGCATGAAATTTGGTGCAAAGCAAGAAAATACCATTAGAAAACGATTTGGCTATATAGTGGGGCAGCTTAGGTCAGAAATATGAAGGAATTGTTCACTTAATGACAAAAGCATGAAATTTGGTGCAAAGCAAGAAAATACCATTAGAAAACGATTTGGCTATAGGGCCATCTTAGATTTGTCCTCTGGCCTTAATGACAGCCATTTTCCAAAATGACCGACCAATGCAGAGATTCTTAAATATCTCAACTTCAAATTCTATTAGAATCATGATCTTGGTGTCTAAACATACGTAATTAGGGGCAATGATTCCAACAAAAGTAGTTTTAAACGCGTTTCTAAACAATGGCAGCCGTTTTCCAAAATGGCCGACTGAAAAAGAGTTATTTTCAATATTTTAGCTTCTAGTTCACTTAGAATCGTGATCTTGGTGCCTAAACATACTTATTTAGGGACAAGGTATCCAACAGAAGCAATTTCAAACACCTAATTAGGTGTCCAGTGGCCACAATCTAAGATGGCCCTATAGCCAAATCTTTCTCTAACGGCATTCTCTTGCTTTGCACCAAATTTCATGCTTTTATCATTAAGTGAACAATTGTCATGCTAAGCCGCCGGACTACTAGACCTGCTAAATGTAGGCCTATTCCACTTTCTAAATACGATTCATATGTTTTGCATGGAATATGGTCTAGCTAATTCTACTGTTTTTATTTGTTTTCTGCTGCTCTGCTAGTGATTAAACGACCATAATTACGAGCCATATTGGGCTGCAAATATTCGACACGTACATTAACCCGGATCCAGTAGGCCTACTATACAATAATGTTGTAAAACCAAGAACAATTTGATTTATTGAGTAATATTAATGCATAGGCTTATAGGCATTCATACACGCGTAGCATATATATATATATATATATATATATATACACACACGCATATGTCAAAACCCACAAGCATACATGTATGCAAACTATACAGACAGTTAAACCCATGTTTCTGATAAAGATAGGCTACATGTACGTTGATAGCCCTTGTATAATTACGAGCACAGTGCTATACCACTAAGCTAAAAGCTTTGTCTCTCAATGTCAATGACATCGATTAATTGTAACTACCGCCATGTTAACGTCAAGTTGCTATAGACAAAATGTGTCTCCGAAATTGCATTGACTTGGCTCTTCGCAGTCATCCGACCAATAGAGCAGAGACGACAGTTATCCTTCAAAGATCAACTCCACGTACACGCAGCCATAATCGCAAGCCGTACTATTTCAACATTGGAGGAGGATAATATGGATTCATGGACTGCTTTCAAGTAGGCCTACTGAACTGCTAATTTGAAGTAGGGGGGGGGACAGGCAAAACGCTTCGTCGGGGTAAAACGCCCCATCCAGCCACGTCTCCCCTATGCTATGTAATTTATTATTTGACTGTCCCAGTGTCTTCTATAGTTACACTATAATGAGATAATCATCACTCATTTTGTGTTTTATTGTGGTTTTATAAATTTATTAGGGCCTATATACAATCAAATTTTTGCCAGTTTCCTTATAATTAATTAACGGCTCACTTGTAAGTCCGCTGTCACTATTGGCGCTATACAGCAGACGGAGACAAGAGAATAATAGTCCCGTGGAAGTGCGTTTTGACCACAATACGTTGAGGTCGCAATGACACACACCAAGAGTAGGCCCAACACCTAAAATCGATAATTTAAACTCACACGATTAAAGGCTAAAGGCTTAATCTAATACGCTTTGTATACGTATGAATATAGATGAAGCGGTAGGCCTATGCCGTTCCTCATCAATGTCGAGCACAATGTGCTCAGCATACGTGACGTGGGCGTTTGCACCGTCTCTCTTGTCTACACTATTAATAGGTCTATGCATGCCTACTCAAAGGTCTATAAGCTTGTTCAAAGCGTTCATTCGGCAGTAGATTTATGCGATCTGCGTGAATTACGATCTAACCCATTATACGACTTAGCCGCATGATGTAACCGACACTGTCGGTGTAAGCGACATTATGGCCAGGATAATCTCTGTGTTTGTCTGTCTCTGTCACTCTATGTGTATCTCGTTGTCCCTCTATCTATCTCGTTGTCCCTCTCTGTCTTTGTTTCTCTATTCTATGCGACCGGCTGCCTCTCTGTCAGTTCCCCTTCATCTCATACCTCTCTTATTTCAAACTGTCTTCTATTCTCATGATTATCTGTCACTTAGGTTCTTAGATCTTTATCGTCAGCCGATGATGGCTTCCTACGTGTCGAGGTTTCCATAGCTTCCTACAAGTTTCGAATATCGGTATAATTTATTCGTCCGTGTATAGTAACCTATGTCTCGTTGTAGGCTTACTTTCGTCGGTCCTGTCTTTTCTCTAGCTTGTCCTTCCGTTTCTCCATCTCTGTCCTTCCTTTTCTACATCTCTGTGCTTCTTTTTCTCCATCTCTGTCCTTCCTTTTCTACATCTTTGTCCTTCCTTTTCTTCATCTCTGTCTTTCCTTTTCTTCATCTCTGTCTTTCCTTTTCTCCATCTCTGTCCTTTGGCGTATGTACCAGCGAAGCTTCGTAACGAAGGACCTAGTCAATAATAAATGTTGGATGATTTATTCACCAGATAAGCTTTCATATTAGACAAGTAAAAGACAACTCATCATCACAACAGTCTTCGTCATCTTCCTCCTCCTCCTCTTCCTCATTAGCATCACTATCAGCAGCCTGTAAATTTACTACATCAGGTGAAGTCCCATCATTACCTGGATGCTTAGCAAAAAGTTCACAAGACAAAAGTCGATCGCTTGTGGTGCTTTATAACACTAGCATTCCATACACACGAATTCACTTGTGTGTCTTTTGTGCGGACGAGATCTCACTACTTAAGTCAAGTTAAGTTCACAGCAAAAAGAAATTTACTCATACAGCCTACTGTAATTACGGGAAACATCTATAATCAGTAGATTTCTAGAACTTCATGATCCTTCTCACCCACCCAACTTAGTGGCAAACTCACATTTCGCATAAGAATTATAAGAATTTGAAGGTCGACAAAAGGTTATTGCTAAACAATTTTGTTGCTGAAGCTGTATAAACGACGTTTTCTGCCACCTAACAATTGATTTGAATTAATTGAATTAATTGAATTGAATTAAATCTGTTTGCGTGAGATTCTATTTCTTCTAAGCAATAGACAATATTGACTGCACGTGAAGACTGAATCTGTCACCGAATGCATAACATGCGCATCCTGCGTTTAACCGGATCTGTTCGACTTACTGATGTGCACCTACACGAACAAGGTGGTGATGGTTGGTTCTTATGCGAATAAAACTTTAGGCGTATTTTTCAAGTTTATTTCAAGAATTTGTAAAGAACCCCTCAAGAACCTACTCAAAGGGAACTGTCATTAAGGTTTGAATCAATCCATCTCTTATAAGTGGTAGACTGGTAGTACAGACAAGAATGATTAATTTCCTATTATTACTAGGAGGCATCGGGTTTAGTCATTTAAAGGTTTACAGAAATCCATACAGAGTGCATGGAATGAATTACTAGTCTCCTGGTAATGATCTTTTACGTGGATCAGGCCGGTCGTCTATCCAAAGAGGAATTATAAGCTTATAGCTTTTGTTGCAGCATTTGATTTCCAGCTTGGTTAAAAAGCAGCCGATATAGGCTGCCTATACTTCGCATGGTGGGACAACAGTGCGTTTGTAATTGTAGACTGTTTAGTAGGTCCTACTAAAGCTTTCGTTTTGAAGTCGCTTATAATGAACATTTTCATCTGGATTTTCGCTTCTGTGATTCAATAAGCTACTGATTAATTAATGACTGTTGAATTCAACACTAGAAGCGGAATAGGACGACGGAACTTCAGCTCAGATCAAATCTCAGCTGGAAAAACGGAAAAAACACATAATATAAATTTATTCCAGACCATATCAGATTCTGTCAGATCAGACTAGGCCGAATTGGATCAGACCAAATAAGCTCAGATGTGATTAGTTAAGAAAAGTAATTGGTTTTGGATTCTATCGAGAACCAAATGACACAGAATGCAATGTTTATTTAAAAATAACGATGTTCATTATGTTCAAATTATGTTCAAACTATGCATAATCACAGACGCAATACAATCATAGACGCTTACAGATATGAGTGTATACATGCATGTTGATTTGTATTGCGTTCTACAACAGAGTTCCATCGAGCAGTTGCTCTATGCTTACTGCAGAGGATGAATAATCATCTGACACAATACACGTCAAGTCCAATGTACAGCAGAAATCAAACAACCCGAAAAACAAATGACCATTATATTAATTAGAGAAACAGATCTCAAGAGAGATCTTAAGCAAGAGCTATTCTGTACAAAATACAAGTGCGAGAATAGCATATTATCCATAACAATAAGCTTAATCTATTTCCCGCTCCCTATACAGATGCCTCTCCTATCTATTTTCTGCATCTATTTCACGAGTGTCACTTTGTGTCTTTGCAGCTGATGCAGCTCAGAAGCAGTTTAATTGCTAAAGAAATGAATTGGCGAAACATCGATGAAATATTGAGCTTGCATCTTTCCCCATTTTAATGTGAGACTACCAAACCAGATGTTATTCGGACAATGACAGACATAATTGCGTTTGTGATTGTTATCCGAGAATTTTGCCACCTTAAGCCTGCAGAACTGAACTGTACATGAACAAGTAATTAAAGAAATTATGAAATTCACAATACCGGTAGGCTACGCTGTATTAGGTGTGCAACTTTATTTCGGAAACAGATTAGGCTACTGAAATAGCCTAAAACATAGTGTGCATTTTTTTTGCACTGTATATAGGCCAACTGATTCATTGTTGAAATTTCCAGCAATGAAAAAAGCTTCAGTGATAAAACATGATAAGTGTATATAATTTATGTGACGATGCTGATAACAACAATGACGATGACAATGACGACGACAAGGATGTTGTCAATGATGATGACTTGGCAGATGCTGTAATTAAGTGTAATACGACGAATCGACGATACTGAAGATAACGATTAAATTGATGATGATAATAATGATAGCGATCTGTTTCCTTATGTTTGTGACAGCACTAAATAAAATAAATATGAACAGTAGCAAGACTGTTAATAATATAACGGCAAATAAATATGATGGGAGAATATTGTGTTAATGTTGAAAAAGAGGAGATTTTTTAGTCATAGGCCCTAAACTTCGATAAGCTGAAGTCTTAAGACTTATTCGGATATATGGCCTATATTCCAAGCAGTGTTTAATCTAGTCCCATGTTCTGAGGTCCTACCACGCATACGCCTAAGTCCGAATGAAGTTGATGACCTTTTTTAGTCATCACTTGAATATTTCATAAGCCTATTACATTTTGTTATTCTCTCCATTTGTTCTGAGGAATGCTAATCCCGGGGGAACTTCTCCACACGCTGATTAAACATGTCTTCCAAGAGTATCAATAACCACAGGCTGCATACGACGTATAGCCTAGCCTAGTTTGATGCTTTCAGAACTCCTCAAAGATCAAGAAACTTAGTTGCGAAGACAATCATAACATACAAAAGTAACAGGATTAATATGGAAACATTGTTTTTACATTTATTCACAATAATCTTTCTGATCCTCACAAAAATCCGATTGAAGAGTTTCATCGTTTCGCAAATAAAAATCATAGATCGCTTTCTCGCAGGTGTTTCAGTTAACGTTTAACAAGTCAATCGAAAGTTAGAATACGATGGAACTGGAAGTGTACTAACAAGTTATGACAATAATAGTCAATGAAAAATCGACCTAACATACACTGTGGGCAATAATATATCAATGCATCTAAATCGCTCAGAAATTTATTAGTAAGTTTCAAGTGTTTTAGATTTAGAAACATTTTCTAAGAAATTCATGATGATCAATTCGACGTCTACGAACGATTTTTTCCAGTCAGCGTCAGAGTAGAACGACTTGAAAATTTCCTGAGTTCTGTAAAGTTTTTATGTACTCTTGACTTCTACTGAATTCCTGAATTGAAATTTGAACAGAGTATAACTATGAGCCATTTTTGCTGACTCTAGAGCACTTTGGGGCACCACGCGGTGTAGGCTTATAATCGACCTGATAAGAGTTTGTGCATATTACACCGTGAGGCATAAAAAAGGAGCCCCTAGAAAATCGTTATAACTCATACAATAATTGATCAAAACAAATGCAATTTGCGCAAAAATATCTATCGTTAAAATCAATCATTTTATTTTGAAAAAGGTGCTATAAAATATTTCAGTTAGGAAGATAAACACGTTATTAAATTTTTAAGACAAAACAACCATTATGGAGCTAAAAGATTTTTAAAGAGTTTCCTCATAAAAGGTGGTCTCGTGGGGGATTAGGTAAGATTATTCTCAAGATTGATAGTACTGGAACTTCGCTACGGCTTCCCGGCAGTGGCCGTCCGCGCACTGCTCGAACTGATGACAAAATTCATGTTAGTCGGTACTTCTTCCCTGGGGCGCATGTCAATCCACTTTGTTGAACCCGGGGTAAAAATCAACGGCCAATACTAGAGATGTTTACTCATAGAAGACCTTCTACCTGAAATTCGAGAATTCTCTGAATTTTACATTTTCCAGCAAGGTGGTGCTTCAGCACACAGAGAAACGGTTGCAATTCTGACAAATGAGACTTCTGGCTTCATAATTCCTTTACTATGGCCTCTAACAGCCCAGATCTGAATCCCGTAGATTATAAGATATGGGAATGCATGCAGGAAATGGTGTACAAAACAAAGGTCCGTGATGTTGAGGATCTTCGTAAGCGAATAATGCAAGCTTGCAACGATCTTGACCAAAGAATTATTGACCCGGCGGTGCACAAGCAACTTCGTGCATGCGTAGAAGCTAAAGGCGGACAGTTTGAATACAAAATGTAATTTTTATTACATAGCCTGTTATTTTGCTATAACTTACATGAATTTCATTGAAATTGTTTGAAAATTGTTAAAATTATAACGATTTTTCTAGAAACTCCCTTTTTATGCCTCACAGTGTATATCACCTTTTCAAGTCTCCTACTACTCAGAGGCAGTCCTGACAACAGCCTTAAGGTGTAGAATTTTACACGCCAAAGGGCCACCACGAGCAATTGAGAGTGAAGGACTTGTTCAAGGTCCTATGCATGATTTATCATACTATTACTAGTGCACCAATATTTGTCTCCACTAATCTATAGTCTATAAAGCGATCTTATAACCTCAACCATGCAACCATTGCACTGGCATCGCAATTCGTTTCAATGGATGCTAGGACGTGAGCCTGAAATTCAAATTTCATATTATGCCGAGGGCCAGAGGTGCATGTTCTAATTAGTGTGTTGGTGTGTGGATTACAAACACGTGGTAATCGTGGTATGTATATTATATATACTCATTTATTAGGAAAATCCAGTTTACACACCGCAGCTGGTTGCAAACAGTGCATCAGACCCCTTTAAGAAACAGCAGCCAAAAGCGAGAAATTGGTTATATAGTTAGTTAGGACAGTTTTGAGATAGATGGAGAGGAAATAGAGACGGTAACAAGCTTTACGTTCTTGGGATCAGTAGTAGAGTGAGACGGAAAGTGCGATATGGAAATAAATCGAAGGTTGGCGATAGGAAAAGCTGCAATGAATGGTTTGGAAAAATATGGAAGGAAAAACACGTGAGCATCGACACGAAAAAAAATTGGCGAGGACCTTTATCAGTAATTTATGGCAGTGAGACGTGGACAATGACTAAGAAAAGGGGAAACAAGATCAATGCATGTGAAATGTGGATATGGAGGAAGATGCTGAGAATATCATGGACAGATAAAAGAACTAACGAATGGGCACGTATGGCGATTGGAATCGAGAAGGATGAGATGTTATAACAAATAGTGCTAAGAACAAAGCTGAGGTTCTTTCGACATGTTATGAGATCAGATGGAATAGAAAAGGGAATGATGTTGGCTTGTGGAGAGGGAAGGAGAAAACAAGGGTGACCAATGAAAAAATACATGAAACAACTGGAATGAATTTGGCAGAACTAAGGGATGCGACTTCAGAAAGAAGGACATGGAGACGCTTCATCGTGACGGTTTCTAGGATTCTACGAATCGACAGCACAAGGTGACAAGGTGAGTTAGTTAGGTTAAATTATTGAGAGGTTTTGTAGACAATGTCCAAAACGGAGGATTAGTCTAGTTTCATATGGGTAGACTGTTACAGATAAGTCAAGCAGCCACCTGGTGATCAAGCAGAGAGTGTACGCTTACAACCAAAGTCCATTGGTAGGGTTCGGTCACTACGTTGTTTAGAGGTAGATAGTTCGGTAAAGGTTTTGATGAATACGAGGAATGGCGAATGACGATGGAGACCAGAGACCACCAGCCAAAGGCCTTTCCTTGATCAGAAGGGCCCTTGTTGTTTCCGCACACCCAGCAGCTGTCTGAACGTTCCGGTGGTGGGGAAGTCATAAGTTAAACCTCGTAAACAGCAGATAGCTGATGAGATGAGGCTGCTAGCATGTGCTTGAATTCCGACAACAGCCGAAGATTCCAAGACACTGACTGAACATGGAGTTGTGTATAAAGGAGCTCTATACATGGAGTTTCTGGAACATCCTCAACAACAACAAATGAGAGTACTAAGATACATGGACATCCATTTTCCATAAGTTTGATTGCCATCGCCAACTGAAAACCAATCCAGATTTAAAAAACTTCAAAAGATCTATAACAGGCAACTCCTTAGCATAAAGATCACGGACAACAGAGAACTAAAATGCACCACTTACTGTGGTGATATGGCCACTCGGACTCGCATCTCAGCTTTGTTTTCATTGCCGAGCCATGAGCCATGATGGTAGTCCTCTGTCACCAAATCAAGAAACACCAGAACTAAATATCGAGCAAAGTGACTTCATGAAAAATTGCCTTTACGTTAACAAGTCAATGAAATCCAACAAGTGAACGATAACATCAGTCTGTCATTGAGATTTGTAGCTAGAAATGCTGTGTAGAAAGGAATCAATGAAAATCTGAGAAAGTGCCATCTCTCTAGCTGATTGACCATTTGTCACAATGTCTCTGTCCTTCAGGTTGTAAGGCCAAAAAATAATGAGGTGTTTTCGGTAACAAATTATAAAAACAAGGTAGGTAGGGAAAAACTTTTATTTGGAAAAATATTTGTACTTAACCACAGCATGCTCGGATACACTGTGACTAAACCCTGTAGCTAAAAAACCAGTGATTTTGGTTTTGTTTTTTATATGAAGCTTGCCATTTTTTAAATGTTTAATTTTTCAAATTCTAAGTTTATTTTTGTTTTGACTCTTCAGATTGTGATAGAAGTCCACTGTTGTGCATCACATTTAGTAGAATTTTTTTTTACATTTCTTTTTTCAAACAAAATATTTTCACAAAATTATTTGAGTCGCCTCAAAAACGGTAACTTGGTTGGGTTACTGGAAACACAGCATATTCTTTTTTTGGCCTAACAAATATTGGTTGCAGACAGAGGCATCTATACCCCCAAGTCATTGGAGCAACTTCCCTCTCTGTCCCCGCTTTCGTTCCCTTCTGGTAGCCACTGTAAATCAGTGCATATTTTAACAGATTTTGGCTACTGTAGCAATGTTTCCCACGATTAGAAGGTATGGAGGAGCGTCAAAAGCTCCCAGTGGGATCTGGGGAGAAGCTCCAGCCAACAATACATCTTAGAGCATTCACTAACAAAATGGAGTCTGTTTAAACCACTTCATTTTTAAAAAATGTGCCTCTCATTATTATGCATGCCCTTTATGCTGAGAAGTTCTAAAATATTACATAACTAGGTATATCCCGTCAAAAATGACGGTAGAACCTGGTTTTTAACCCGTAAATAATTACGTGCTATTTTAATCA
>JAQFXW010005859.1:0-10147 GCA_034693945.1 Dendrobaena attemsi
AGTCGGGACCGCATCTGAGTAGTAGGAGACTTGAAGGGGCGGTATAGAAATGTGTGAATAAATAAATAAATAAATAAATAAATAATTTGATAATGCATTTCTACTAGAAAATAAAGAATACGGCTAAAGAAAGAAGGTCATCATTACTTTTAAGGTAAGTTGCCCCCCACCATGATCCAAAACCAACCTAGCTACGCCCATGATTACGTTCCCTACAATTTTGAAAATTTTAGGGTTACGTTCCTGGAAATGTGAAAATTTATAGGATTGCGTTTCCAAATAAGTTTCCATTTAACAATCATGCTTGTAATATAATATGAGAACTGATTTAGAATGATAAAGTCTTAATGGTTGTTAACTCTGAGCAACTTATTCCTTGTCTAATACATACTCAGTTGACAATTGGTTCCTGCAAGTCCCGATGGACATTGACAGCTGTACATGGATCTATCGGAGAAGCACTGTCCACTGTTTGTACAAGGATTGGAAGCACAGGCATTCGTATCTACAGAGAAAAACATTTCAAACATTAATTATAATGCGATGATCTGTAATCTAATACCGCGTGTATTCATTATTTGGTGCATCAAATGTGTTCTATTATCAATATTATATAGTTCCAGGATTAATTGCTATTAGTCTTTTATAGTAATTCGTAGCAAAAGCCAGTGTCTAATCTAGTCCCCCCTCGTCTCGCGGGGATCCGAAAAGTTGGGAGGGGACAATAAGGAGCCAAACTTTTCGAAATTTTTCCACATACACATCTCCCGAAAAAACAGATGACCTTTTTTAGTCATCACTTCTATTTTCCGGGAAAGTTTCCTATGCAACACGAAACAAATCTGATGGCCCTAATTCCTGCTTTTTTCGGGGGGGGGGGATGCTGATCCTGGGAGACTGGTCTAGATTAATCACTGAGCAACAGCTTGCAAGTGAGAATGCAATTTGAGCCAACACAAGTTTTCAAGTTAGTTAATTATAGGCCTATAAGGCCTACCAATACTACTCGATCGGCCTAGTATAGTGTTACAGAACGAATTCCTTAATTAATCAGGTATAATCATGTGGCATGCTGTGTCCTAGGTTTAGAATATTCTACATTCTGTGTCATGCATTTGCATGTCTATAAGTTTTTGGCTGAATTGAAATAATAAATGTTATTTATTCTATTCTATATTCTATTCGCAGATTTATAAAGCGCCTCTCAGTACAACCTAATCAGAGGCGCTTCCAGTGCGTTGGGCCAGTGAGAAAAGATAAGTTTTAAGACGGAGGGCAGAAACAGTAGTACTGCCAGTTAAGATCGCAGAACGGGTCAATGGAGGAAGGTACTTCCACAGCAGTGGACCAACAGATGCATAGACACAATGTTGGGAAGTAGCAGTTCGAGAACTAGGCACCAGAAGATCAAAACGGTCTAGAGAACGAAGTGGGTGATCAGAGGTAGCCGAAATAGGACGCTGAAACAGTAATCATGTATTATTGATCTATAAGTAGACTTACTGTTGCAGTAGAGGTTTCGAATCTGGTCAATTGAGTTATTGAGACTCTGGAAATTGTTGACGAAAATGACGTCCGTCGAGTGCGGTTGGCTAGCTATGTTGTTCACTTCGTACAAATCCAACCAGTTGCCAACAGCTAATACGATCACATAGATCTCTGCTCTCCTCAGCAGAGCAGCCTCTTCAAGTGTTGCATATTCATCGTTGGACGGAGAGTTTGTGATCAGAATAAGAACGTTTGGATATGCAACTCTGTCTCCGGCTGAAGCAGAGAATGAATGGCTGAGGATGTATTGAAGACCACCCGATATGTTGGCTCCTCCGGAAGTGTACTGAAGACCATCGATAGCAGAAATGAGACTGGATCTACACAATAATAATATGATACACAATAACTATTATCAAGCAGAGGCTTTTATTCCCCTTAGCAGCCGGGCTCAACAATTCCTTTCCCACTATTTCAGGCTGAACTTGATCTCCCCCTATTTGTGATTTCCCTCTTATTTCAGGCAGAATGCGATAGGCCTGTACAAATTCTAAAAAAATCGATTCCCTCTGTGTTCCACTGGACGCCCGCTTGGCAGTCATGTAATCTCCCTCTTCTGGGAGGGAGGGGAATCACGAAACCTGGGAGAGATTAAACTCCTACTATTTTACATACCCCTATATGACAGAAAATTCCTGGGGAAAAATGTTCATCCTGGGGGAACTTCCCTCCCAACTCTGGTCTAGATTAATCACTGCCCGCTTGGTCCAGGGATAGAAGCCCCTGTTATAAAGTATTTGTCAAACAACAATTCACACCAATACAGGTAAATGACTGTTATGTCCAATACAACATTCAAGAGGAGAGTGTAGTCAAGGGGGGGGGGTGAGAAATTGAAGTGATTGCTAAATAAGTCATCAGTTTTTTGGGAGTAACTTGGGTTTCGGAGAATCAAAAAGGTGTTGCCCCTCCTGGAAATGACATCCCTGTGTGCTTCTTGTCAGTCTGTTATACTAAGTCTTTACCATCACTGTGCTATCATTTATTTATATACGGCACTTGTCTTGTATTTCAACTGTTATTAATACTAACAGGTGAAGTACAAGATGTTAGAAAAAAATCTCGACCTGTTTGTATACTGGTTGAGGTCGACGTGTTGTTGAATGGTGTTGGTGAACATAACAACACCAAAGAGAATCTGTCCTCCAACATCAGCTGATGACACGACAGCCACGAGAAATGATTTCATCAGTTCTAAATCATTGTACTCAACGGATGTTGACATTGTCAGCGCAAACACAACATCAGCCCCGAACACACAATCTAGGACAAATTGAAGCCAACAAAGTATGTACAATCAATAATTAATGGAAGAAGGTAAAGGTAAATCGATTTTCCTACAGCGATTGTATATGGCCTCGACCCCATGGTTGAGATCCTTCACTACCGCTCGCCCGTTTGAATGGACGTCACGCCATTTAGGTCCCCGTGAACGGACCGTGCTAGCCCGAGATTTTGAAATCTCTGAATGTCCGCGTCACCGAGGCTCGAACCGGGGTTGACGAAACAATCGGCCGGCTCGCTCCCGATGTAGCTAACTGGGTTAACGTTTTTAAGTGTTTAAGCTAAGAGTTTAAGTTTTAAATGCCGTAGGATTTGGATGATTCAATTATTCCTGATTTATATATCGCCAGCTTCAGAGCGACTAAATTGAAGGATTCAAATATAGTCTGAGGAGATAAATTCTCAGCTTGTAGTATCAATCAATAGTGCACTATTGTTTCCTTTTGCGGGAACTCATTTAGGTCCAAATGTTAAAGCATTTCGATGTCTATGTTTACGTGTTAACTGTGCATTCGAGAAACTGAGATGGCCATCTTGTGAGATGAAATTGGTAATGAATAAAATGGTAATTATTTTTCTTAAATGGTTGTTGCGTGTCATGTTTATGGCCAGCGACCTAATACTGTATGATTGGAGTGCATTAGCTGTTGCAGTCATGCAGTTAGTCAATAGTCATGCCTAGATTATAGCAAAAGATCATTATTTTCTTGTTTCATCATTCTCTCGGCCCCTTCCTGTTTCTCACGCTGCTTCTGTACGTCTGTCTGTCTGTCTAAATGAGTCTTTAATACCACCTTCTGTGTTGGTCGTAATCGTAATCGTAATCGTAACTCGAGACTTCTATAGCGCCCACAAAAGCGGAGTAGCGTTAACCAGCTTATTCACAGGCGCTTAGTCAAATCTGAATAGTAAGGCAGGGAATCAAGATCCAGGAGGCTAGGCAGGAAAACAGACAGGCAGTCCTATAATAATTGTTGTGTCTGGTGGTTGCTTATCTATAGAGCGGAGAATTTAAACGCCATCAATATGCTAGTCCTACTCTGCGAGTATTGACAGACGGTGCATTATGCTCACCTGAATTTAAACTCTGTGTCGTGAATATTGCATTTCTTGTTGAAGTTGCAGCAGATGTTGGTGTGGAAAATGATGGACTATTGACAGCAGCCGCGGTTGATGACGTCGCGAGAGGAGAGGACAGAGACGGGGATGAAGGGGGTGGGTAGGAATTGGTCGGTGAAGACAAACTAACATTCGTAAAGGTCATTGACGCTGGAGACAAGGAACCTGTTGGGGTATGAGCGGTGGAAGAGGTTGATTGGAAAGATGAAGGAATTGAGGTAGACTCCAAACTGCTGTTCTGATTGGCCAATGGAAGAGTGGGAGACAAGGCACCGATCAGAGTCTTTTCCGTTGATAGACCTATTGAAGATGAAGGCGCTGCTGTGGATGATAATTGTGATGATGATGATGTTAATGATGTTGATGATGATGGTGTTGTTGTTGTTGATGATGGTGATGACGATGTTGCTGTTGATGATGTCGATGATGATGGTGGTAGTAATGTTGAGGTTGTTGATAATGATAATGGTGTTGTTGTTGTTGTTGATAATGATGATGATGATGATGATGATGATGGAGGTGGCGGCGGTGTTGATGATGGCGGTGGTAATGATGATGGTAGTGATGGTGATGATGACGATGATGTTGTTGCTGTTGATGATGATGATGTTGATGATACTGATGATGATGGTGATGCTGATAAAGATTTTGGTGATGATGACAATGTCAATGACGCCGATGTTGATGATAATGACGCCGATGTTGATGATAATGAAGTGGATGTTGATGATGATGATGATGATGGAGATGTAATTGAGAAAATACCAATTGGAAGAGTTGGAGACCCTGCTCCAATCAGAGTATTTTCTGTTTCTGATGTCGAATGTGATAATGATGTTGATGGTAGAAACGATGACGAGGATGGTAATAATGAAGTTGGTGGTGATGACGCTGACGATGATAATGATGATGATGATGATGTTGATGATGATGTTGTTGGCGATGATGGTGGTGACGTTGTTGATGATGGTAATGATGTTGATGATGATGGTGCTGATGATGGTGGTGATGATGATGTTGTTGCAGTTGATGATGTTGTTGACGATGGTGGTGTTAATGTTGATGATGGTGGTGATGTTGATGATGATAATGTTGTTGATAATGAAGACGATGTTGATATTATTGATGGCGATGATAATGATGTTAATTGTGATAATGTTGTTGATATCGATGATGATGATGTCAGTTGTGATGGTGATAATGATGACGGTGATGGTGATGTATTTGAGAAAATACCAATTGGAAGAGTTGGAGATCCTGCTCCAATCAGAGTATTTTCTGTTTCTGATGTTGAGGACGATAATGATGGCGATGAAAGTGACGACGATGACGATGTTATGAGCGAAGGTGGCGGTGATGATGATGATGATGATGTTGTTGGTGATGATGATGTTGTTGGCGATGATGATGTTGTTGGCGATGATGATGTTGTTGGTGATGATGATGTTGTTGGTGATGATGATGATGATGATGATGATGATGATGATGACGACGATGATGATGATGATACTATTTCTGATGCAGTCACTGCTGACTGCGATGGCGAAAGAGTCCCAGAAGATGGAGTAGGTGACTGTGATGTCGCTGAAGGTGATGTTACAACCTGAGGGGAGGAAGTGGAGAGAGCTTCCTTTGTTTCAGTTGCAGATGCTGGAGAGTTCATCCCATGTGAAGTAAATATGGATGTCGATGGAGCTGTTGTTTCTGATGGGTGTGCGAATTCAGAGGTCAATGTCGACGATGTTGGAGTGTTTAGAGCTATTGAGCTTGACGATATGCTCGTTTCTATTGCTAGTGAGGAAGGTTTGCTCAATTCTGAAGTAGAGGGAATTGTTTCTGATGTCGAAAATGGCGATTCTTCTGTGACATGTTGCGTCGTTTTTGAAGCTGCCGACGAAAATGTTGTTGGGGTAGAAGTAAGAGATGATGTTGATGATGATGCTGATGTTGTGTTTGATGATGATGATGATAATGCCGATGATGCTGATGCTGCTGATGATGAAGTAGGTATTGCAATTGTCGGACTAGTTGGTTCGTTTGTTGAAGTAGGTGAAATGGTTGATGTAGCTGACGAGCCCTGTGTGCCTCTTGATGTAGTAGACGGAGTTTCAAAGACAACTTCAGATGAAGTAGTGTGAAGAGGCGTGGATGATAGTGCAACAGTTGTTGATGTGGCAGTCGACAGTCCTCTTGAAGTGGCTGATGAAGATACTTCACTTGTTGTACTTAGTCCCGTTGTTGGCGTGGGCGAGGATAAAGAGAATGCTACCGAAGAGGAGCTGAATTTCACTGATTGTGAAACTGTTGATCTGGATTCCATCCTCACACTGGATGAAAACGAAGTAACTTCCTGACACGTTTTGTTGTTGATGACTTTGCTTTCCACGAAATCGAGACTATCGAAGTTTTCAACGAAAACGTAATTATCGTCGGCTGGTTGAGTTACTATCGATCTCAGTAGAGTTTCGTTTACCTAGATTAAAAAGCAAAAGTTAAATACAAATCGGTTTGTAACAATCTAATTTAAGATGGATAAGAGCATACAAGGTAGCCTAATAGAAAATTAAAGCTAGGTAGAACAACTGTTAGCCTATCTTATTAGACAGGCAAGACAGCCTAGAGGAAAATCATTTTATGTGGCCTTGAGTGGAAGCTCGATCTTCGTATTAGGTGAAGTGTCAAAATTAACTATCCACGCAATAATACTGTTCCTTTTGGGGTTAGGCCTACTCTTTGCCACCGTAAAAACGGGTCTAGGTGATTTTCCCCCGGTGATCCCTCCTGGTGATATCCCTCTTAGCTATTTCCCCCTCGGTGATCTCCTCCAGTAACTTCTACCGGCACCGGTGATCTCCCACGACGATTCCCTTGTGAAAAGTAGGACGAAAATGCTCTTAATGAAACATGAAGCTGGATGGAGGATGAAAATATAAATATTAAAACAAGAAGCTGGAAGAAGAATGAAAATATTAATATTAAAACAAGACTAAAATGTGAATATCAACATAGGAAGCAGGATGAAAGATTAAAATGTTGATATCAACATAAGAAGCGGGATGAAAGATTAAAATGTTAATGTTATAATAAGAAGATTAAAATGTTGATATCAACATAAGAAGCGGGATGAAAGATTAAAATGTTAATGTTATAATAAGAAGCGGGATGAAAGTGTAAAATGTTAAGGAAAAGGTCAGGTTCATCGTCGTAAATTATGTATAAAGACAACAATTGAAATAAGAGATTAAATTGTTGAAATTGAACAAAAGCTGGATGAAAAATGAAGTTTTCGATTATTAAACTAGAAGTGGGATGACGGATGGAAAAATCGTCAGCGAAACAAACCGGGATTAAAGGAAAGGCTACGCTAAAACGATGAAAATCACACATGTCGGATGGAACAGGTTCATTATAAAATAAAAGCGGGATGCAAATGAAAAAGTTGATATCAAAATAAGAAGCGGGATTACAGTTCCCGTAAAAACAAACCTACCTGACAATTGTATGAGAGCTGATATTTGATTTTGATTGCGATCAATAGAGCTATACTTGATAATTGTATCATCAGTTATATTAAGGTTTTTGCATTTGTTATTCGCAGGCCTATGTCTTGGTAGATAAGAATGCCACATCAGACAAATTTTTGAAATAAAAAGCAAGTTGCCATAATTATGTAGCTAGGCGCCAAATGACTAGCTTTTTTTTATTGATGTTAACTATAATAGTAGTTCACATAAGTGAAAATACTTGTATTAATGAGGAATTGTTTGTATAGAAGACAATATTTACAAGGAACAATGTAAGAGGTCACGAGTCTCTTGCTAATTATGATACACATAGCCTACAACATAATAATTTTTATTAATAAAATAAACAGGAGGCAGAACTTACTACTCTTGAGACTCCTACAGCGATCAGTCTGATGCCCATCGACTTAATTAGATTCGCTTCGTCCATAAGTTGATTTTTATCGAAGTTTGGATTTCCATCCGTAAGCAGAATGATGATATGAGCGACTCCTGGTCTCGACCCGTAGCTGGCGTTGAAGAGACGAGTTCTGGCTAAACGTAAACCTCCGGTTGTATTTGTGTTCTCTCCTTTGTATTTGATCAAGTCAATGGCAGCCAGGACTTCGGATTCAGTCGTGTAAGCTAAGAAGTCAAAGTCCAAATAAGCTTTGTTTCCTGATGACAGCAAAAACAATTTTGTCTTTCAATCCACAAACATGTCATGAGTTAAACTATTTTACAATGTGAACTAGGACTATAATAGGCCCTGCCCTGTAGGCCTATAGACTTAAGTGGTAATTAGGCCTACTAGACAACAAACTACGCATTAACCAGACCTACATTGTAAACTTTCCAGTCATGATTATCTTGAACCAAAATAATTATTCAGGTGATTGTCAAAACAATTCAGTTTATACTCAACAAAAAGAAGTAAAGGTTAACTGGAGAAGATCTCAGCCTGCCAAGTAACTTCTCACCGAAGTCGATGGCACCGACGTGTGTTCCATTTGGACCAATAGGAAGCATTCGAACGAGATCTTTGATGAAGTCGATGATGAGTTGCCAATTGGGAATTCCATCAGGTGGATCATTGTCTCCAATGCTTCCAGAATTATCGATCACAAATGCAACATCGGCCAAGCATGTTGCTAGAAACAGAACCAGCATGTAGGCCGTATTCGAGCTAATGAAACAAATCGTCATTAAATATATTTCATCAATTATTTTCATCTTTTATTTTAAAAACTAATTTATTCTTGCAGATTTTTTACTAACTAGTAATTGGACCTACTGCGATGTAGCCCTTAGGCCCAAGGCGCCCTTTCAGCCAAGGCGCGTGGGGCGTGGTAGTGTAGTGGTGATGGTCACTGCTTTGCAACCGAAGGGTTGTGTGTTCGAATCCCACCCGCCGCGCAAGGACCTTTAGCAAGTCCTTCACTCACAATTGCTCAAGTGCTTTGGCGTGTAAAACTCCGACACACCTGCGGGCTGTAGTCGGGACCGCCCCTGAGTGGTACTGGTCTGTAAGAGAAGAAATACACAAATACAAAAATATAGAAATACACAAATACAATACAAAGGCCTATCGAGACATATATTTTGAGAGATGTTCTTTATTGAACGTCGTCTGACAACTTCGCACATGTCATCCAAAGATATAATTTTGCATTTAGAAAAGTCAGATAATTTTTGTAACGTGTTAACTCCCTCCTTAATACGCTAATGCGTCTGAGGAAGGTTTTATTATACTAAGGTGTGTTAGAAAAATAATAATGTTGTGTAAATGTGTACAGTGCCAGTTGAGACAATCGAGCAAGAAATTCTTCTGTGCTTCTTCTGGTAGGCTATTCTGCTAAAATCTTGATAAAAACACAGATAATTATTGTCAGATAATTATTTATTCACCGCCTCTGAGTAGTTGCGTTGGGGGTGAGCTATATAAATTCCTGTAATGAATGAAAGAACTCTACTCACCCGGAATTGATTGGCAAGTTTGGTTGTTAATAACTTTGTCCTTTACGAAGTCAAGGCTGTCGAAAGTCTCAGCAAAGACATAGTTATCGGAGGCAGGTTGCGTCACAAGCAATCGAAGTAATGTTGCATTGACCTTGAAAATGACAAAGTATGAAAATAACATAAAAGTTAGACGTCTAAAGATTCTAACTAGAATGTCTTGCATGATTTACTTTATACGAATGTCATGAAGTAAATTGCTAAAACATAACATTCAATAAAAATTGAAATATTTTAAAACTCTCGACATGTAGAATGTCTTAATACCTCTGCCCATAAAATGTGTCCTGACTAATACAGTCGAATTCATCCGCATAGTCCTATGACATTATTTGACTCTCTCCGGGGTCCCTGGAATCATAGTATCTTACTGGCTCAAAAATGAGCATTTTCCTTATACCAATAATTATACTACCAGTAGCTGCTAGTATCAGTTTCTGATCTCATTGCGCCCTACGCCCAGCCATGCATTTGTGACCAGCCGTCTGGATCATTGCTGCTCTATACTGGTGGGTCTATTCGACTGCTCGTCTTCACGTACATTGCGCGTCTCATAGGACGCATCCATAAGCGCACCTCTGTTTCTGTGTATAATTTATCTATTTACGCATTTCTATACCGCCCCTTCAAGTCCACTACTACTCAGAAGCGGTCCCGACTACAGCCCGAGGGAGTGT
>JAQFXW010005860.1:0-10146 GCA_034693945.1 Dendrobaena attemsi
TAAATTATAGTCCAATCTGGTACCATATTATATCGTTATTTGCAGAATTTTATGCTGATCATGGTGGTATGCATAACTCCATTCCCACATAGTGGTCCCTTTTCACGTGTTGCATCACATATATATATATATTAGTTTATTTAATCAAATTGACAGACCGCATTTGATTACAGGACATTGCATAAAATGAAAACAGACTTAGATAAATCTAAAGAGAACTCTTGGGATTAAACAATTGTCATCCTTGAAGGAAGACTAAATCCGAAGCGCCTCATTTACTAGACCATCTGGCGAATGAAGGTTGAATTGACATACGGAACTCGATCTTAGTTCTAATATTCTTCCTAAGAGTGTCTTATTCATTTTACCATACCCCTTCCCACAGAGCAATTGCAAGTGAAGGACTTGCCCAAGATCTTTACTCAGAGGCCTGAGGTGGAATCGAACCCGTCACCCTACGGTCACAAGGCACCATTGCGACCCACAAATTGGAGACCGAGTGACTCTAGTTACCAGTCTTCTCTGTCCTCTAGTTGTCCAGTGACACATCCCTCATCATACAAAGTGTAACAGCTACTCATTCTGCACTTACTTCTGAACAATTTGGCAAAATTCTGAGTTTGAAATGGATTCTAAAATGACAAACAGAGTCCACTGTTAACTTTAATGACTGAACACTTTAATGACTGAACACTTCTATGCAGATACAAACAGTGAGGAAATAATTTTATCACATGAATGGTTTGTCAATTAATGCATATCTCAAATTCTGATCATGAAACTTAGCTTCACAAGAAAGCACTCCTGTGTAGATGACTTGAAGAGGCACTATATAGATTTACTATATATTTGGGTAATTGGCACCATTTGTATGACGGTTGCTATTCTTCACCTACCCTAATGAAATTACTTTGCTAGTAATTTTTTTGCAGCCGCTGTAAGATCGCAAGCTTGTTTGTCAAAAATCACACAACTTCGTTTTCATAAAACAAACATAACTAGGATGCTCGCATTGCTCTGTAGTCTAAAGGTGATCACATTGGCCTGTCAACCGTCTGGGGTTTACATCCCAACCACAATTGCTGAAAACTGAATTTTTCCGCTTGGCCTGGGTCGGGAGCGCCTCTGAGTAGGGATCTTGAAGGGGTGCTATACAAATTGTGATTGATTGATTGATTGATGGATGGATGGCTGGACGGACGGACGGACGGATGGACGTAGGCCTACGAACGGACGGACGAATGGATGGATGGGTTTATTATCAGACGCAATCGGAGGATCTTACATCAATTTCATCTTTGACTTGCTGATCGGTTAAATCAAAGTTAAATGCAATTCGGACCAGAGTATCCAGGTCAGTCCTTTTTAGGTATCCGGTCCCATTATAGTCCAACGTCTCAATATAAGCCGCGTCCTTGCGATCAAACTTGTCATCGAGAAACCTTCTTAGAAGTTTTTGGCCATCAATTTCTTCAAAACACATTCGCAAAATAATAATTCTACAAAATCTAATTTTAAAGACGAGACACGGATGTCAGTAAGTGTTCTAAAAGTGAAATGCTTCTCTATTAGAAAGGCGCAGTAGAATTGAATCATACGAATGCTACTTACTACGAAATGAAACGCTTTCTTTTAGGCCCAATATCTGCTTGTAATTGGCAATCTGTGTATGTATTGCGCCTCTGAGTAGTTTCTTGAAGAGGCGCTATATAAATGTCCCGAATGAATGAATGAATGAATGTATGTATGTATGTGTGTATTTCTATACCGCCTCTTCAAGTCCACTACTACTCAGAGGCGGTCCCGACTACAGCCCGAATGTGTGACGGAGTTCTACACGCCGAAGCGCTTCGGCAATTGTGAGTGAAAGACTTGCTAAAGGACCTTACGCGGTGGGTGGGATTTGAACCCGCAACCCTTCGGTTGCAAGGCGGTGACCTTCACCACTACACTACCACGTCCCATGTATGTTCTTCTATAATTATTATTACTTTTATCTACAACACGTGTGTGGTGTGGAGGAGCAGTGGGATAGTCTCCGTTTTGCGTCCCAAGGGTCGCGGGTTCGATTCAGACCAACGTAGGGGCCTTGAGCAGGTCCTTCACTCACAATAACATTCTGTTGTGCTTGCGAGTAACTCCGACAGTGAGGACCGCCTCTGACAAGTACCGGTAGTGCACTAGTTCTAAGTCTTGAAGAGGTGGTAACAGAGATGTGCGAATAAATAACTAAAATAACGTATGTAGGCCTATGTTATGTATACAAGGGTGTATAGATTTACGGGCTAATATCCCAGAGAGGAACATTCTCACATTTTCTCAATGTAAAGAATGCGATACATTTGAATGTAGTGTTTGTGAAATATTTTCTTAATCCCTTATAGAACCCCCACCCCCTCAAAATAAAAATTATATCTGTCAACGCTTCTGTATAACGTGGTGTATATATGCCTTGCATTAATATGAAATTGTATTATTTTTAAGCTCTCACCTCGGAGACCCAAGGCAGCAGTCGAGATGCAGACAATGATCATCATCCACTTCATGGCTTTCATTTTCTGTCAAGAACACAAAAGCTGTACAAGACTAGTCCTAAGTGGCTTCTGTACTTCAATAGACCCAAGCTTCTTCCTGAGGAGATGCTGGGAATCAGACGAGTGTTTCTTTATTTCTTCTTTTGGTCTACCTACTTATATTCTAATGAGCGAGTGATCGATGCAGATTTTTACGACCACAATAGAAATTACGAATCATACACTGATTTTTTTTCTTTTCAGCGAGACAATAGGCATACGAAATAGAGCGATGACTGAATTGCCGATCAAAATAATACACAACAACTTACGCTTAATTTAATTCATCAGACATAGAATTAACACAGCTCATGAATATTGGATCATAGGTGGAATGAAATCTATCGTGATTCGATGAAACCTATCAAAATATCGCACATAAAATGTCTGAAAGGTCGAAATTAAATCAATGGATAAATATTTTCTCAAAGCCAATTCGACAAGCATAATTATTGGCTTAGCGTGAAAGCTGCATTAATTTTTAATGCGACTTGTGGCATAATTATGAGAAGATTTGGCAAGAATTATTATATGGAATTGTCAATAATAGTTAATCTTGACTAAATAATGAACCTGTCAGAGGACAATTGAGGTATGGTATGCATTGGCTTTTGAGCTATGATTACACAGGGCATGGCTTCAATAATTATTGTTCCCTCGATAAGGTAGACCTATGCTTACTGCACCAGCTTAGGTAAGTAATAGTGAGGAAAGGTATAATTCCAGGTACGATTTAGTGAGGAAAGGTATAATTCCAGGTACGATTTAGTGAGGAAAGGTATAGTTCCAGGTACGAATTATATTAGGTGTGGCCAGGGGTAACGGGTGGTTGCGCAACGTACTGTATGGTCATTGGTCATAATGAGTATATATGATATTCCATGGTGGGGCAAGTTAAGGCTATTTCCGGTATGACTTGGCTTGCAGTAATAATGCATGAATTTTCATGTTAAAATTCATCTTATTTTATTTATTCAGATATTTTTATAGTCCCGTTTTAAGTCGACCACTAGGCCTATTCAGACACGATCCCGACTACAACCCCGAGGTGCGTCGGAGTTAACACGCCGAAGCTCTTCGAGCAATTCTGAGTGAAGGACGTACTCAAGGTCTCTAAGCCGGAGCTCGAGTCTGAATCGAACCGGCGACATTCCGTCCGCAAGATTTCGACTGTCTCACTAGGCTTACACGGCCACTCTTCGTGAAATGCGGAATGCAAGAAAACTAGCGAAAAGATTATCGTCAGGCAGGGACGCATTTAGGTGGGGGGGGGAGGTTACGGGTTCAAACCCCCCAATGATTTTTGCCCATGTATTTTGTATGTAAATCTCCCGAAATGTTTAGTAAAAAAGTGTTAAATGGAAAGTAAATTTTGCCCACGAAAATTGACCCGAAAGCTGAGAAATTGAGGTGAATGACTAGAAATAGGTCATTAGTTTCTTCGGCCGAACCCCCCCACACCAAATAAGTTTTTGGCTGCGCCTCTGTCGTCAGGTGATAATTTATGGTTAGGTATAAGGTAGCGTTAGGTAGAACATGATAGCGATGTGTGAAATTGTAACCAACAAGACAGTAGTTGTTTCCTGGTTGTGGATTGGGGATGATGTAGCGAGGGGCTTGATGCTGGTAATGGACAGACTGATGATGTGGGTGGGTGGGAGAGACTGACCAATCTAAACAACAGTATTCTGCCATGATGATGCCCTGACTCTCAACATATACAATGCGCTTAATAATCGATCGATCGACCGGCAGCAACGCTCACAGAGCTAGAGCAATTCTTCGCAAGCACCCATATTACACATCACGTTTGCGAGCTTCAATAACTCACTCGGAGCGAGATCACGTTTGGTCGAACAATATTATTACACGTCGTTGGGCGAGCGTTACAGGTGGCGCTATTATTCGTATTAAAATAGCCCGTAGTTTTTACGGGTTACAGCTAGTTGGATGATAGATTTGACAGTCAGTAAACAAAAGAAGTCGTCAAAGTAGAACTCGCAACGGGATGAAGGAGCGCCGCTTGTGGCTGACCGCCGGTGGGTGCAGTATATATTATAGGCTTGGTCAGGGGCGTTACTTTGGTCTAAAAAGTGGAGGTATAAATTTATTCTCCAAGATTACCTTGGTCTAAAACGTGGGGGTACAATGTATTCTCCAAATTTACTTTGGTATAAAAAGTGGGGGTATAATAAAATAGGTTCTTTCGTTGCATATATTCTACATCAGAAAGCTCCAAAAGGTACAATTAAAAAATATGGAATGACGTCTTATTACTTTTTGTTTTAAAAAGTTGGGGGGTACGGTACCTCCCACTTCAAAAAGTGAAGGTCACATGTACCCCTTGTGCCCCCCCCCCAAATTAGCCTAATTAAGGCCTAAGCGCTTAGCTGACTTTATGCTAGGCGCCCTTACATTAACGGGGCCGTTGGGTTGATTTGAATTAAGGTGCCATTATTGCCGTATAAATTTTCATTATTATTTTTCCCATGTATTCCGTTTTTCATTGCATTGTTTTCGTTGGAAGTTCTCTTAAGCGTCGTCTTCAATATATCACTCGTTTATATCTTTAACCATGTAACATTGAATGTTATATTACAATTTGCCATGTTACAGTCACAAAAAGGTGGGCCTTAGAGGGCTTGAAAAGTCCCGCTTCCTAGGGACACCCAATTCCAATGTAATTCCTACACAATGGTGGCCACAGACCATTCATAATTTTTACATGCGAAAAGTAATAGCAAAAGAGAAAATTCTTCACTCGTTATTTTCTGCTATAGGCGGACGTTTTCATTTTCTATATTAAAAACGATTGAACTTGAATTTCTAAGAAGAAATTTGAGACTGCAGAACAACAGAGAATTGAGGAAGCAATGTGTCAGACTTTATTCTTCAGTTGAATCTTTGCAGAATCTGATCAAATCGAGAAGAACGTCGTTTTAATAATAATTATAGTTAGAAGTGTCTAGGCTACAGGCGGAAGTCAAGTTCCACAGTGTTCGTGGTTCAGTGATGCCAGTGATCGAAATGCATTTCCGTTGATGGAAAAGATTCTCGAGCAGGATGGTTCTAGACCATTCTGCTCATGATCTCCTGCTTGGTCAAATGGTTGTCACGGTTACCGTCGTATTTGTCCCGAACAGTCTGTTACAGAAACATGCATGCGGATTTCAATATCATAGACGAAACTGCAAATTAATTTTAAGAATGTCTTTATCGATAAGTAATTCTGATTGTGATTGTATTCCGTAGGCCTAGCAGTGGAACCTGCGAGCCTCCGGACCCAAATCACCGATTCCCATCACTACCCTGTGTGCATAGCTGTGTGTATGTGTGTCTGTGTGAAAATAATAGCAACGAGGTATGTATGTATGTATGTATGTGTGTATGTATGTATGTATGTGTGTATGTGTATATGTGAGTACGTATGTATGTATGTATGTATGTATGTATGTATTTTGTTTATTTATTCACAAATTTCTATAGCGCCAATTCAATTAAACTAAACAGAGCCACTCTCAAATCAGCCCCGGCGAAAGAGCAGTCTTCTGCGTAGTGATGGAATTGAAGAGGCGGTAAAGAAATATAAAGACATTTTTTAAAATGTATGTATCTACGTATGTATACATGTATGTGTGTATTTCTATACCGCCTCTTACATTTCAGAGTTTACACGCCTAAGCGCCTTGAGAAACTGTGAGTGAAGGACTTGCTCAAGGTCCCTACGGCAGCGGCTTGGGTGGGAATCGAACCCGCGACCCTTTGGACTAAAGGCGGTGACTCTTAACACTTGCGCCAGGACGCAAGGTGAGCACGGATAAAGTAAGGAAAGGTTGCAAGGCTTACATCACCAAGAAGAAGCTTCATATGTTCTTTGACTTGTCTGTCGTCGAGCTTGGCGCCTAGGTAATTATCCAGTTCGATCGAATCTATCGATCCGTCGCCATTTCTATCGAATTCGAATAGATGGTCCATATCGTCAGGGTTGAGATCAATGACATCTTGCATCTTCTCCATGCCTAGCATGTCGCCAAAGAAGGTACACTCATATTCATATAAAATCATTTTTATTCCAACCCCAAATAGCATGTTGTATTCTGAACAATATTCAATTCAATTCAAATGTATTTATTGAGAATCAATCAGCATCTTGCCATCAACATGATGTCTTGGCAAACAAGAAAACCCATAGAAAAAATGAAATACAAAATGAAAATACTATGCAGGGCAGCAACGGGGGTTTGCCCGAAATGTGACTCCCGTGCCATTTAGATCAATGATTCAAAATTATGAATGGCTGGATCACATTTTGCAAGAAACAAAGAAAAAAGAAAAAAAATGCAATTTTAAAGGAAAACTCGATTAGATGGAAAGATAAAGATATGCAGGTGAAAGCATGTATGCATGACTATTAAAAGTGTTTTGCTAATATTCAGGAAAAATCAATATTATGCAATTAAACCTACCAGGCCTATTGGCAACTAATATTTACATATAGCGACCAAATTTCATTGAAATATTTCCAAAGAAACAAAAGTTGCAGCACGTTTGGGGAACATTATTTTGTTGCGTTACACGTTTCTAAAACAACAGAATTTAGAGGTGAACTCACTTAAAGTGCTGCAAGTCTTGTTCTGCTTGAGCTATTTTGATAACATTTTGTCCCTAGATGTAGATATGAATTGCCTATAAGAGTGTAGAATTTCATTAAAATAATTATATTTAATTTTGGCTGAAATATTAGGGAACAACTGTTAAACATCATCAAAAATCAGTGGTGACGTCACTAAAAGTATTGTAACTTTTGTTGTGTTTGAAATATTTTGGTAATATTTGGCCATCATACGCACACATGAATTACCTGTAAGCCTAAGTAAGCCTGTACAATTTTATTTAGAAACGTGTACACTTGGCGGAAATATCCAATGTTTACATTTGGTGGAAATATTAGCAAAAGCCTGTTAAACGATTTCGAACCATCAAAGAAACGGTAGGTGGCGTCACTAAAAGTCGAATAAATTTTGTTCTGTTTGAAACATTTTTGTGAAATTTGGCAGTTTTACGTAAATATGAATTGCCTTTCAGTCCGTAAAATATTATTTAAAACTTCCTACTTTTGACCGAAATATTCACAAAAAAACTTAGTAATTACTTTTTTTATAAAACACCCTGTAAGTATGTATGAATGTATGTATTTATGTATGTATGTAGGTAGGTAGGTATGTATACGATCTCTTACACGCTCCTTCGACCGATAAGCAGACAGTTGTCAGAAGCAACAGAACCAGAGTGCTTCTCTTCATGACTTCCATTTTCCTGCAAAGAACACAAAGCAGTTAAGCAAAGTAACCATGGCTTCCGTTTTGCTTTTTGAGATCGTCCCCGATTATGTCCTTCGTTGCTCAGCTACTAACTCGTCAGAACGTTCTACTTTACTTTACTTTTAATATAAACCAATACCGCATCTTCCAATCGATCTACTACTCAGAGACGGTCCCGATTACAGTCCGGAGGTGTGTCGGAGTCAATGCGTCGAAGCGCCTCCAGCAATTGTGAGTGAAGGACTGAAGGACTCAAGCAATGAATTTCGACGCAATCCAATTCATTTTACACCCTGCCTAGTCCATGCCTACTGTCCTTACGCGGCAGTTGGGATCGAACCTGCAACCCTTCGGTTGCAAAGCGGCGACCTTCACCGCTACACTACAACGCCCCACTCTTCACCAAAGCTCTCAAAGTCCACCGTACGACATTCGTTACCGGTCTCTTTGAGAATAATCGACTTTCACTGGTCGCTCTCCTGACATTCTTACTGATCTCGTAACAACGGAGGGCAGGGGGTGAGTCGCCCCGGGCGGCACTTTGGCGGGGCGGCAAAATGGGACGGAAGAGACAGAAAAGTAGCGAAAATATGCCTTTATTTTCTGAAAACAGGCAGCAAAGGAAAAAAGATTTCCTCAACCCCAGAAATAGACCCGAAATCTGTGAAATTGTGGTAAATGAAAAAAAGTCACAACTTTTTCAGTGATTTGCAAGGCATAACTTTCTAAAACAAAAACAAAAAAAGCTCCTGACTACTCCTCTGGCTCCACTAAACAACAGCGGTCGCCATCAACTACGAACGTGTTATATAATCTGAAGTTTCTACCTGGCAAAGAGAAAGAATATAACCGTATAAGGCTGTTACAGTTGCTTGCGATGATTCTTCGGATTCTTCTTCTTCGACCAAAGGCGACATGAAGTTGATTGAATTGCAGCGCAGCATTTATAGTGATGCGTACGAGATATCTATCGAGATAATCAGAGTAAACAAATGACTGATCAATATAAGTAATATTTCATTTCGAAACTCACAGTAGTCTTAAGTATGAAATCGGATTAAATCTTACATAAAATTTCCCAAATTAACATTCATTGAATACAATAGAACATAAATCATAGATTAAGCTACAAACCGCATAAATTTGATAATTATTATTGAGATAAAATTCGTCAAGAACCGAAATCTAATCATTGTAATGACATTTTCTAGACAGAATCTGATAAACATTGATGCAGCATGAAAGTTGCATAAATTTTAAAAGCCAATCTTGGCGAAAAAATAAAAAGTTTGACAAGAAGAAAAAGAAACTTAATATTTTTTCTGCAGGACTCTCGTTATTTCCTCATTGTCGCTAGAGGCTAAATAATGAAGGTCTGATATTTTCTAAGTAAGTCATAACTTGGTAGGGCATGGCAATTACAATGTTAATTGTAATGGTAGTTGCAAACTTTAGTCTAGACTGCTCCACACATGCCTTTGTGCTAGCCCGAGATGTTAAATCCATGAGTGTCGGCAGACATCGGGTTCGAACTCGGTACCATGCAAACACTCCGCCGACGCGCTCTCAATGTAGCTAACTGGGCTAGTTAATAGACCCTATCTACAGACAAACATTAGTTACGTCAAAGCACTAGAAGTAAAGTCAGGCAGTGTTGATCAGTTAAATAATTTCAAAATTTCATAAAGATAATCAACATGATATAATAATTAATTATTTTGTCAATGATAATGTGAGAAAGCGTCAGATGGTTGTCATCGAATCGTGCGATCTTCATGGTTTAGTGATTGTGATCAAGCCATGTCGAAGTGTGTCACGGTTGACTAACGAGCTTTTCATGCAGCCGCGTCAAAAAATGAGTTTACTGTCGATCTCCTCAAAGGACAATTTATTGTTCTTATCTTTATCGTATTTGCCCAGGAAAGCCTACAACGAATGAACAACACACGCGATAGTTTCAATCGAGAGAAATGCAAACTTACATAATTCTAATTTTGTTGAGGATTCCTGATTATGATTTAACTTTAAAACAGCTCTATCGACTGCCGTTTTGGGATTTATAAAGACATCGCCACTGAGTAATAATTCTAATATAACGGATTAGATATGGTCAGCGTATTGAGTCATTATTAATATATATGATCACCAAAAGCCCAACCGAGGCGCGGTAGTGTCGTGGTGAAGGTCGCCGCCTTGAAGCCAAAGGGTTGCAGGTTCGATTCCCACCCGTCGCGTAAGGACCTTGATCAAGT
>JAQFXW010005861.1:0-10145 GCA_034693945.1 Dendrobaena attemsi
TGGCCTACCCCCAGAGGCCCTTCAAATCGTCGCAGATTCAACGACTATTTCTCGCCTCCTTTATGCAGCACCAGCATGGTGGGGCCTTACCTCTTCCAATGACCGGTCAAGACTCGAGAGCTTTCAACGGAAAATGCATCGAACCCTTCTTCTTCCAACATGCGTAGACACCACTCCTCCTGAAGGTCAATGCAGCTGAGCAGCGATTATTGAAGGCCGTGCTTGTACTTGATACTCATGTTTTTGCGGTGCTATCTTCCACCAATAGTCATACCTCTTTATGGCCTTTGTTCTAGAATGCACAATTTTCTGTTGCCAACCAAAGATGACAGTAACTATATATCTCGAGTCCTCTACAACAGTTTCCTTAGGTAGTTGTATCCTCTTTTAAATTGAATTGCATATATACATTTGCTTTCCAATTATTGAAAACTATTTATTTATGTTAACCTTATGTACTCTGTAACTTGCTGTGGTTGACAGCTTGTTTTGTTAATAAACGAATATATATAGTAACTAACTTATAAATCTATATAAATAAAGAGAAGATTCTCTCTGTGTGTGTGTGTGTGTGTGTGTATGAGTGTGTCTGTCTGTGTGTCTGTTTATCTGATTCTATTGGACGTCACACAATTATGGGTCTTTAACGGATATATAACGTCAGTCACACGATTAGCAGCATTGCCTGGCAACACGTTAATTAATAGGCCTATACGTATGTTACATCACTGCGATGATAAGTATCTCGAAAGATCCCATCTTGCCGTCATTATCATGGGTCAGGGTTAGGGTTTGTATTGTCTGCAGTTCTACTTAGCTTGGTTTTATTTCTTAACCCGGGAAATGTCGGTTAGGGTTAGGGTTGGCATAGAGAGGGTCAGTTAGGGTCAGGTTTGTGTTGTTTCTTAACCTGGGCAACGCTATGTACTCCAGCTAGTAGGTAATAACATAACAGCAGTAAGTTCGGCAAAGTCACAATTTTGGGCTGTGAGTAATTATTGAGTGCAATATGTTTACTGCTCACGGTTAGGGTTTGTATATTCTGCAGTAATTTCCGTCGGATTAAAGCGAAGTCAAGATGATAGAATCTTCCGCCATGAAATCACAATGGCGGATGCTTCTGCCGTTTGAGCAATTACAGATGCTTTCGCTGGCGGAATATTCCGCAGCAGAAGCACCATGCTTTTAAAATATACTATATTACACTTTAAAAAAGAGGTTACTGGTCAGGCCTACCTAATACCTCCAAATGAATTGCAAATATCCATCCTATAGGACCTATGGCTCACACACGAGATGATCATACTCACGACGTTATTAGAAATTCTGAAATTATTTTTAGGGCTGAAATAAATGCTTGCTTGCCACTGAGAGCCACTTGTGCCTATGCTTAGAGGTGACATAATTTATTTTGACTGAAGAAGAGGCCATACGCTATTACGGTCTTCGACTAATATTTTCTATAAAACCATATAAAAACACTTTACATAAAATAAAAAAAACTTCCTACCTACCTACCCTGTTTCTAAATATCTGTAACCGGAAACGCGTCATTATGTTTTTGGTCTGATCATTAATTTAATCAAACTGAAGTGAATAGTGAGAAGAAACCTGCTGGAATTTTCAGCCTACATAAATAAATATGCAGTCCATAGTAACATATTTTTAAAATGCATATGTTGCATTTTCACTTCGTGATGGATCCATTGAAGGCTCAACCCTTGCTGGACAAAAGAATAAAATGGTAAAAACAAAGGATCAATTGTAGCAAGAATATGCTGTCTGTAAAATCTAGATTCGCTTTTGCGAATGATGGCTGGCAAAGTAAAATGTCGTATTTGCCACACAAATTCACTTGCGATTTGTCTATGTTCTTGGTTTGGTTGTACTTTTTGTAGGTATCTGATTGACGAGTCATTTCAGGATATTATTATTGAATCATCCTGGATTTAATAATGTTTTAAATCATGGCCAAATAGTGAAAACAATTATACAATGAAGGCGTGCCTTATGAAAGTGAACTATGACCCCAAATACATGACACCACATGTGCCTTTGAGTGGATCTATCCAGAGAGGTCCATCGTCATCAAAGAACCATCTGCAGCCACGCTCTATGGCGACAAGACAGTTCTATAATGGCAGCGGTGCCAGTGGCAACAGCTCTGACAAAAAGATCCAGGACCAGATGCACCAGAGAGCTAAAGAAAGACTGAAGCAAGTGTCGGATGAGCTCAGAGCTGCCAATGCAAGCAGCAGCCACTCAAGCAATGCTTCTGCGACTTCTAGTCAATTGGCGTTAAAACTTCTACCTGCTGTTACTTCCAACAGCAAGATAATGTCCAAGACAAATGTAAATAAAGAATAATTTTCTTTTTTATTCAGGCAATGCAATAACCTGTCTTCATCTTTAATATCAACTCAACACTCAATCTACTGCTACTGTCATTGTTCTGTAGACATATTTTATATTGGTGTCTTATTCAACAAGTAATTGCTTTTAATGCTTTATCTGCATGAGCTTTAAATCTTGAGGATCAAAAACGCATCCTACTTACCTATCTTACAGATTATGTTTTTCATAAAATGCTGTAACTAGATGTGTAGAAACAAGAAAACATGTGGAGGCTATAGTTATGATGAAACACTTTCAGTGACAATGCGATTATCATAATTGTGGTATATTAATGCAGGTCAGTTAACGGAAATTAAGATTAAAAGTAAAATTATCAATTTTCATTAACGAGAATAAGAGCAAAAATATGAAAACAAAATTAATAATATTTTTTTTAGTGTTGATAGAACTAAAACATCAATAGTTACTTAGTGCCATGATTGCAATGTTATTGCATTGTGTAATGGGATGTTACATTTTAGAACCATCAGTCTGATGCCAAAGACCATTGCATTGTCAAGTCCACAAGTCACACGACTGAATCTGCCGACGTTAAAGACAATTCTCAAGTCAGACTTATGAAGTTGGTTGGACCGGAGGACACCACCGTCCTAAAACCATCACAGAGCAAATGCCAACCGACTCTGTCATGCAACCTCACCAGTTCAACTAGTTGTAAGTTGGTTCACTGAAGTGATAAGTTATCAACAATGAGATATGTGTCAAGTCACTAAAATTTATAAAAAAGTACAACTATGCAGGTACAGCATGGTTGAAGAAAGCAAAAATAGTTTGTGGAATGGTATCTCTAATCTCTTAATTGCGTTATTGATGTGCCAACATTAGCCTCTTAATATTTGTAAAGTGAATATTAGTACGTGTCAATGGCATTCAGGGTGGCAAAGGGTTGGTTTTTTGGTTTATCTAAAAAACAAAAAGATCAAGAGACTGGTTGTTTGGTTTTTAATTTCTATTTTTAGAATTATTTATTAACATTAATTCAATGGCCTAAAATCCAGGAGTTGACTTATTACTGTAATAAAATCAACTGCTATCAATAATTTTGGATCTATCAGTCTGAAAACTCAAATGAATTAATCTGAGTTCGAGTTTTTTCTTAACATCATCCGAAATAGGAAACTCAGAAAACCATAAAAAACAAACAAAAAACTTTTAATTTTCCAAAAATCTTGGTTTTTTTCCATCCCTGATGGCATTGCAGGATCAAAATGCTGCAAAGTTGGACTAAAATAGTCATTTCATAGATGTGCTCTAAGAAATTTAGAAGGGCCTTATTCTTTATATATTATCTGTAATGACTGAGATTCATTGTGTAGGATCAATATTTTATCTTGTAATTTGAAAATTATTCAATTTGTAACCTCTGTTTAACACTCAACCCAATTATTGAAGAAGTTGTTCATTGTTTTTCTAGCATCTCAACGAATGCATTCACCGGATGCTCTGAGTAAAAGTTCTGCGCAGTTTCCTAAACCAATCAATGTTATGTATCCTCGACATCTGAACCAAACCAGTTCTTTGCTCAATTCTCATGACCGTGGCAACATACAAGGTTGCACAGACAAATAATCTGTAAACAATGTATTATTCCTTTGTAACTGAGTTTGTATACTAAGACATACGTTTTAACTGAATCTGCATACCAAGGTATGTCTCTTAACCGAACCTGCATACTTAGATATACTTCTTGACTGAGTCTGAATTGTGGAATATACCTTTTACCTAAACCTGATTAAAAAGACTATTGAAAAACTATCCATAATTTTTGGTTTTGACAACTTTAGGCACTTTTATGTATTGTATGAATTTGTATCAACCATCAAATTAATTTTTTAAGAAATCAGCTCCATTAGTAGTAAATTTTTAGTTATAAATTTGCCAAATCAGCAAGTTGTTAGGCCTAGACCTTATGAATTAGAGTTTTGACTTCTTGAACTTGAAAATTGAAGATTGATATTGTCAATTGACATTGAAATGATATTATGTGTAATGAATGGTCTGCTGTCAGGATCGATGCTGGTCTCTTGTCAAAGAAGTAAGACTACATTGCCTTCAGATTATTTCAATTTCAAGTCATCGTTTCAGCTGGACCTGGAGCGTCGAGCCAGAATGGAAGCAGAGCAAGCCATGAAGGTCAGACAATCCATATGAATTTATGCAGTCTGCATGAATGCTTCTCTGTCCTTGTATGTAACACTGTTGTCTTTGTAGCTTTTAGCATAACGGAGTCAGAGATATATAAAGACTACTAATAAACTGGCATGTGATTTAACACAGTGGTCGCAAGGTCATTTATGGGTCATAAGCGAGACAATCTTAAGGAACATTTGGTTGGGGATAAAGTGACACCTTTGGGTCTATTGTTTACCGAGGCGCGGAAGTCGTCTCATAATTTAAGTTCTTTATAGAGCATCGCCGATCGTCTAATGCCCCAGTTGCCTTCGACCGGGTGTGCTGAATCGATTCAAATTCAAATCAGACGGGTGTCGCCCGCTGTCGATGACAATTGAGAGGTGAAGACCCATTGTAGCATTGTTTGCCAGCCTAAGCCTGTAGTCGCTGTCAATATCGGACTCTGAGGAATGAGATATCTCATCCCTGGCGTCCAGGTAAACCTAATTTTAGACGAGATATCTCGTTCCTCACAGTCAACGTGTTAATTAGTTGTTGGATGGATGGAAAGAAGAAAGTAAAAAACCGTGGATGGGCATGGTTTCTCATAGGATGAATGTTTGGATGGGCTGGATATATGAATGGATGAAGAATTGAAGATGCAGGTTTGTGTTTGTCTTAGAATGGAAAGATCTTCAGTGTCATGGGTCCATATCCTAGTCTTCGTGCTGCACTACGGAAGCGAGGATGGGTCGAAAAGTTTCAGAATTCTGCTTCTGCAGATGGCACAATAGCTCTACCAAAAAGCGTTCTTGCAGAAATGAATGGTAACACTTTTTATTATTTAAAAAAAATTATTTACCTGCTATAGGAGGTCATCTAGCGCTTCTGTGTCAAAATCATCTAACCTCGACAGTAGACAATTGTAAATATAGTTAAGGACAGTATGTTTATCAATTAACAAACATTGCTCATATAATTACTAGTCAACTGGAGACCTGTTCCCTCTCTCAAGACCTAGCTGCACATAAAATTCCATGGTGAAGCGAAAACTAGTTTTTGGCACAGACTGTAATATAAACATCAACTGTAATATAAAATGTGGAAATGTGTCCGTTATCAGCACTTTTCATAAAATGCACAAACATTGCACATAAAATGATGCTCAAGATAAGCAGTCATCTTCTTCTCTTCAATAGTTCCAAGATGACAAGATACACCTCCTAAGAGATTAAGCTTTAGATATGAGGAAACTTAATTTGCTTTGATGCTTCGTAAACAGCAAATTATCATGTTAACTGATTCAATTCAAAGAAGAAATTTATATTTATCTGTTTATTCATCTCTTGTTAGCTAGTTTCATCATTGATCATAACAAATATTGTGATATTTTAAACCTTTATTTACCAATAGATAATGTGCCAAATGAAAGTAGTTCGCCAAATGGACAAAAGAAAGGTGAAAGCAATGTCCTGGCAATGATGGTAGGTAAATTTTATATAGTTAATGTTCTAGATTAGTAGTAACTAATGGTGGCTAATTCTGTACTGATAGTTATAAGAGGATGAGGCTTACTAGTAATGCTAACAAATGGTATTGTTTTATATTAAATTTTATGTTTCATGATATTATTTACCAATAGATAACGTGCCACATTTGTATGGCATCTTTTCATGAAAAGCTGCTTAGAAGTGTTCACAAACTGAAACAAAATGGTCTTCAAAATCGAGTGAAATCTAAACAATGTATGATGCCCAATGTGCACATTGCATGACAGTATGTTCCAAAGTGAAGTGCCAGGCAACCAAAGAAGTGAAGGGCTGGTCAGCCACAGCAAGACTGTTCAACTATGAGATTGAAGGATGACAAAAACGTTTTGTCTTGAGGATTGAAGAAATGAGCAACTGATACTGAAGAGCATAGATAAATTGAGTGTGACTAACTGCATATAGTTGTACCTGTGTGAGCACAAAGATCTTAAGCCTGATATGCTTTCACAGGTATAGCTAATGCAACTTATATGTAAACAGAAATGTCAATGACAGTTACAAGTTCCTCCATCCATAATTCATCTCCATCAAAGAAGGTGCATGTAAATTCCTGGTTCAGATTCACCATAATTAGAAAATAAGGCATTAAGAAAATGGAGCTGCACTCAATAAGGACTCTTTTTCGAGCTGTTGCAGTAGGCCTACTACCAAGCCAGTTGCTCAGTTAGCCAAATCACTTGTCTTTTAGAAGGTTTTGGCTGTAGAGTGTAGGCGATTAAATGACATCCAAGCAGTATGCACCTTATGTGCTCCAGCTCAGCTGTCATTTATTATTAATAATGACTCCAATCGAAAGTAAGTGTGAGGAATTTATCATTAAGATTTATTTAGATTGACATTTGCAGATTTGTTGTTGTCCATGTTTTGCAATAACATGTGTTGATTACGGGAGTGGCATAATATAATGGAAGGCGTTAGAAGGGGATCCGGACAATTACCCCCTGGACAATTACCCCCGGAGACAATTACCTCGGGACAATTACGGGTGTAATTGTCCAGGGGGGTTATTGGCACGGGGGGGTAATTGTCCGGGGAGTTATTGGCACGGGGGGGGGGGTAGTTGTCAAGGGGATAGTTGTCAAGGGGATAGTTGTCCTAGAACCCATTAGAAGCGTATATTGGTAGAACACTGCTCACTGCATGAGAAGACTCAGAAGAGTTGTCCAGTGAATCAGATTTACTTGTACTGTTTTTATGTTATAAGTAGAAACCTTCAACCTGAGTCTCCCACGCTAACTACATTTGGAGATCCAATAATCAAATGTCATGATAATGCAAGGCGTTGCAAGGGAATTGAATTACCTGGCCTTAACATTTGCAATGATTTTGTTTCATGCCTTATCTGACGTTATCTTTGCGTGTGCAGACGAGTGCTTCAGCGATTTATACTAGCAGCTTAGAGATTGTGACAGGTTGGCAGATTGACTTAGTACTTATCTGAATGGTCGAGTATTTTTCTGAATGGTTGAGAGAACTACTTGCATGAACTGCAGAGCAAACTTTTGCAGATCCTGATTGATTAATTGCCTGGTTGCATCAGTTGTTGCTGGGTCCTTAGATTGTGAATTAGTTATTTTCTAATATTAGTTGTGATTTTAAATTTAATAGAGCAAAGAAAAGCAATTAATCAGTGCTGTTGAATGTTACGAAGACCAGAAATAAAAACAGTATCATTAGTCAGCAAAAATGCACCGAAGAGTAAAAGATCCACTATTGGTTGGCTCAGGGACGTGCGTGCATTCAAACCACAGTTGACACATAACATCAAATTCAGAGTTGCTGGACCGAGTTGCATCAGTAATGTAGAGTGACAAAAGGTTGCTGTAGCTGTGATACAGGACGATTGCCTGATAGTTGTTGATTGTGGGTTGATGATTTTCCATTGATATGATTAGTCCACATGGAGCAAGTATTCATCAGTTGCGAGTGTGTAGAATGAGGCACTGTGAATGAATCACCGTCATGTTCGCTCCAAAGACCTACACCATTCTTCCTCCATCTGAATGAAAATTATTTGGCTGCGGACATACATTTATCCAATATCCATAGATCAGTCGGTCATGAAGGCTGCATTGCAGATGATGTGTGAAGAAAACACAGCCTGTAACTGTATAACATTAAAAGTCCACAGACAAAATGAAGAATAATTCTGGCGGACTCAGCAACAGTTGAAGAGCATTATCGAGCAAAATTATGCATTTAATCTACCAACTGCTGGCATAATGTGCATAATTGCATATACACTTTGCTATGGGAACACTATATTATTACGATAGCTGGATGAAGCTGCAGTTGGGAGGAAGTGCTGTATAAATTCACAAATAAATGATTCAATTCAATTGTTTTTTAATTGAACAAGAACAAGACAAGGCAATGGTACATCAAAACATAAGCTAAGTCTAACACAGGTTTGTCATCGCTCAAAGTCAACAGGAAGACCCAAAAGGGATAGCATCCTGCTAGAATGGGTCACCTATAGTTTACATAAATGGTAGAACTGTAAGATGGCTTACAATTGTTTTAACATAACCATTACACTGCCACCTCTTGTTCATAAGACAAAACAACACATAACAAAAAAAGCAACTGGTGATTAACATTAGATAGTAGCAGACAATGTAGGAAATTTCAATAACCATAGTCTTGCATATTTTTTAATTAGGAAACACTATTTGAGCCCCTGATGTATGAAGGTAATCTGTTCCACATTGCTGGTCCTGAATATTTAATGGGAAATTTACGGTAGTTAGTACGAATGGGTCGAGGTCTATAGGTGCCTAAATTTCTTGTAAATCGCATTAAGAATTAAAAAGTTATCCATGAAGTGTATTGAAGCACAGTCCTCCCTAGGCCCTGATGAACTATCCGCCCATGAACATCGTAATCATGACCGCATTGGTTAGCAAACTTCGATCGATGTCTACAAAGCTGCATCTTGTGCAATGTGCACAGTAAGTTGTTACTCATGCATATTATAGCCTATTAGCCACTGTGTACACGCTCGGTTGCAGGAGCCGTACAACACTGTACAGTGTATGCGTTTGATTCTGATCAATACAAGTCTTTATTGCCGTATACGCCTGTAGTTTTGTAAACGTATCTAAAGCCTGCATAAGACGGTTAGGCCTGCGTCTGGTTGACCTGAGGCTGAATAGGCCTATAAGGAACTAAGCTTACTATACACAGCTCAGTCTTTCTAAGCTGGATGATGGTGTCTTGCTTAATTTCTTTGTGTTGAGAATGTTGGAAAATGAGTCAATTGTTTAGAATTCATCGAGGTCAGTGGGAAATGAATCGAGTGATAAGACTCTGTTTACGATTGTCACTTCTACTTTTTCTGACTGTTTGCGTTCTAACCAACGGACAGGTGCCAGCAGGTCAGTGTAGATGCATATGTCATAGTATACAGCAATGTCTTTGTATAGCTTGGCATAATTATTACTGAAGTGATAATAATCCCAAGAAAAACTGGTATCTAAAACACTAGCTAACTTACATGTAGGACTATATAGGTCTAATGTAGGTTGTTTTAACCAAACATTGCCAGAAAGGTGTATTCCTGGTGATTCCATATCTGTGTCAAAATCAGTGCTAAAATATGATAGGCCGACATCTGCCCTATATATATTATATGTTTGCATGCATGGGAACATTACATTTTCATGATAAGCTTACCTTC
Organism: Dendrobaena attemsi; assembly: GCA_034693945.1. Taxonomy (NCBI): domain Eukaryota; kingdom Metazoa; phylum Annelida; class Clitellata; order Crassiclitellata; family Lumbricidae; genus Dendrobaena; species Dendrobaena attemsi. The sequence goes on from JAQFXW010005861.1 coordinate 9,757, forward strand.
AAATTACCTAACAGAAGCAATCGTCAAGGCAATAGTTATTGATGCATTACAATCTAATGTGTTCTGGTGATATCACCTACAGAGTGACATATTAAATGGAAACGATGAGATCTAAATGCACAGCGAGGATGATGATTATGATGATGATGATCATAGTGGTTATGTCTGACCAAATGGTTTTGGTTCAAGTCAATCTGTGTCTCTACCATACGCGCCAAAATTATGACAGCAGTACTAAGCACGGATCAGTGGATCACGTATAGGCTAAAATACCCTACAAGCAGCACATCGATTAAGATGATGAAGCCATAGATGTGAAACGGACTGGGGCCGGAGTGGAAGGAACGTCTCGCCAGGATAAGGCCTAGTCGGTCTGATCTAGGTCTTCG